>JAUIMM010001000.1:75000-247500 GCA_031769625.1 Taudactylus pleione
GTGGCTGCGGGAAGGTAGGGGCTGTGCTTTACAGCAATAGGCGGAACAGCCCCTGCACCACATGGAGGAGGAGGTGTAATGTCCGGTTGCCCCCCCAACATAAAGTCGTTCCGATGCCCCTGGTGGTAACCGCTATCCCTGCGAATTAAATCCTTGGCATTATGTAGAAGTTTGTGAAAGACTTCTCTGGGGGAAGCTGAGGCTGCGCATGTGCACAACGTTAGTTACTGTACCACCGCCGGCTGGAGGCTGTGGGAGAGACAATGTTAGTTACTGTACCACCACCAGCTGGAGGCTGTGGGAGAGACAACGTTAGTTACTGTACCACCGCCGGCTGGAGGCTGTGGGAGAGACAACGTTAGTTACTGTACCACCGCCAGATGGAGGCTGTGGGAGAGACAATGTTAGTTACTGTACCACCGCCGGCTGGAGGCTGTGGGAGAGACAACGTTAGTTACTGTACCACCGCCAGATGGAGGCTGTGGGAGAGACAACGTTAGTTACTGTACCACCGCCGGCTGGAGGCTGTGGGAGAGACAACGTTAGTTACTGTACCACCGCCGGCTGGAGGCTGTGGGAGAGACAACGTTAGTTACTGTACCACCGCCAGATGGAGGCTGTGGGAGAGACAACGTTAGTTACTGTACCACCGCCAGATGGAGGCTGTGGGAGAGACAATGTTAGTTACTGTACCACCGCCGGCTGGAGGCTGTGGGAGAGACAACGTTAGTTACTGTACCACTGCCGGCTGGAGGCTGTGGGAGAGACAACGTTAGTTACTGTACCACCGCCGGCTGGAGGCTGTGGGAGAAACAACGTTAGTTACTGTACCACCACCGGCTGGAGGCTGTGGGAGAGACAATGTTGGTTACTGTACCACCGCCGGCTGGAGGCTGTGGGAGAGGCAACGTTAGTTACTGTACCACCGCCGGCTGGAGTCTGTGGGAGAGACAGCGTTAGTTACTGTACCACCGCCGGCTGGAGGCTGTGGGAGAGACAACGTTAGTTACTGTACCACCGCCGGCTGGGGGCTGTGGGAGAGACAATGTTAGTTACTGTACCACCGCCGGCTGGAGGCTGTGGGAGAGACAGCGTTAGTTACTGTACCACCGCCGGCTGGAGGCTGTGGGAGAGACGTTAGTTACTGTACCACCGCCGGCTGGGGGCTGTGGGAGAGACAACGTTAGTTACTGTACCACCGCTGGCTGGGGGCTGTGGGAGAGACAATGTTAGTTACTGTACCACCGCTGGCTGGAGGCTGTGGGAGAGACAATGTTAGTTACTGTACCACCGCCGGCTGGAGGCTGTGGGAGAGACAGCGTTAGTTACTGTACCACCGCCGGCTGGAGGCTGTGGGAGAGACGTTAGTTACTGTACCACCGCCGGCTGGGGGCTGTGGGAGAGACAACGTTAGTTACTGTACCACCGCCGGCTGGGGGCTGTGGGAGAGACAATGTTAGTTACTGTACCACCGCCGGCTGGAGGCTGTGGGAGAGACAAAGTTAGTTACTGTACCACCGCCGGCTGGAGGCTGTGGGAGAGACAACGTTAGTTACTGTACCACCGCCGGCTGGAGGCTGTGGGAGAGAGGTCAGAAGATCTTTCTCCTGCTCCTGGAGCCCCCATGGGCTTAAAGCAGTTTATACCAGCTGGAGATGCTGTATACTACCGGGGCCAAACTCCCAAAAGCTTGTTGGAGTTTAGTACATAGGGGTCAGATATCATTGATAATAATGGGGACTGCGATCTGCAGCGCTAATTAGCACTTTGCTGGAGATCTCTGTGGCACCTCCTGCATTATACTATTAGTACATAGGCACAATACATAACATTAGGCAGACACTGAAGATTCTACATCATTTTATGAATAAAATACCTTGATAAATAGGCTCCATAATGTCATGTACTTAATAAGGACTATTGGGTGAGTTTGGGCCCTTCCTGAGGAATACAGCAGTTCTTAATCTCCGTCTCTCCTGACCGGGCGCCTCATATATACTCAGCGCTGCCTCCCTTTAGTAATCGCTAATGATTCACCTACCGCCGTCTCAGAGGGAAACCCAGACCCCTCACATACACAGCAACATCCAATAACAGACAGCGAGACAGCGCTGGTGAATCTATAGTAATCTATATCATCTATACTAGGATAAATTATCCGAACCTCACACAAATCTCTATAATAATATAATACATTCTGTACATGAACCCAGAATAAAAGAAACACATTCAATATAAAATATACACTAAACCAATCACCGGCCGGTGTACACATCTCTACATACACCCCAAATATGAGACCATTACATTGCCAGTTATCAATATCTTATACTCACAGAATAGCCATAAACAATCATCCCTCCCAATTACCATTCGTTAGTACATTCCCATCATTAATTGGATGGTATTGAGGAGATTTTACTTAATAAGCACTACTGCCACAGGAGTAAAAATGCCTTATTTAAATATATAAATATCTGCCACCGTTGGCGCCCTGAGGTGGAGCGCGGGGAAGCAGTGACCCTTTATTAGACAGCAAGATGCCCTGACGCTCGGTAGGCAGCCCTGTGACCAGGGTGAGGGGGGATCTCCCTTCTATAAATAACCAGTTTCAGGCCAAGCCGATATACGTTGGATATTTTTCTTATCTTTGCTTATTTTGTTTCAGCTCCTTTTTTGCATATATTCCAATGTCTGCAGAGTAGATCTATATGGCAGTGATGGTCATTTACACTTGTTATTAAGGGATCTATTCAGCAATCAAATATCTACATAAATAATGCAGTAACGAGCTTTCCTGCTATTTATTGTAAAGGCCCCATACTGTACATGAGCAATTGTGCACTTTGCAATCGATTGTGTATATAAATCTTTCCCTTTTTCAATCGATTGTTGCAATTCTGCAATAAATTGCTGATGTATGGGGGCCTTAAGTATTCCTGCTATTTAGCAAAGCGTTAACGAAGAAGATAGCGCAGTTATCTTCTCCATTAATACCCAGCCCCGGGGTTCCCATCAGAAATTGCCGACAAAATAGGCAGGACCCCCACCTTTGGGTAAGGGGGGGCAGTTTGTCAGAGGTGGGCATTGCTGTGGATAATGTGGATGGGGCATCAATTGGTGCATAAACCAGTTTTAAAAAAAAATGGTGAAAGTTTTGGCTGCGTGGGTGGGTGTTATATAATGCGTCACCCTATCATAATGAGGTGAGGGTGTGAGAGCAGAGTGCGGGCGTGGGAGCAGAGTGAGGGCGTGAGAGCAGAGTGAGGGTGTGAGAGCAGAGAGCAGGTGTGGGAGCAGAGTGCGGGCGGGAGAGCAGAGAGCGGGCGTGAGAGCAGAGTGCGGGCGTGGGAGCAGAGTGAGGGCATGAGAGCATAGAGCAGAGAGCGGGCATGAGAGCAGAGAGCGGGCGTGAGAGCAGAGAGCGGGCGTGAGAGTAGAGAGCGGGCGTGGGAGCAGAGAGCGGGCGTGAGAGCAGAGTGCGGGCGTGGGAGCATAGAGCAGGTGTGGGAGCAGAGAGCGGGCGTGAGAGTAGAGAGCGGGCGTGGGAGCAGAGAGCGGGCGTGAGAGCAGAGTGAGGGCATGAGAGCATAGAGCAGGTGTGGGAGCAGAGTGCAGGCGTGAGAGTAGAGACCGGGCATGGGAGCAGAGAGCGGGCGTGAGAGCAGAGTGAGGGCATGGGAGCAGAGAGCAGGTGTGGGAGCATGGGAGCAGAGAGCGGGCGTGAGAGCAGAGTGAGGGCATGAGAGCATAGAGCAGGTGTGGGAGCAGAGAGCTGGCGTGAGAGCAGAGAGCGGGCGTGAGAGTAGAGAGCGGGCGTGGGAGCAGAGAGCAGGCGTGAGAGCAGAGTGAGGGCATGGGAGCAGAGAGCAGGTGTGGGAGCATGGGAGCAGAGAGCGGGCGTGAGAGCAGAGAGTGGGCGTGAGAGTAGAGAGCGGGCGTGGGAGCAGAGAGCGGGCGTGAGAGCAGAGTGAGGGCATGGGAGCAGAGAGCAGGTGTGGGAGCATGGGAGCAGAGAGCGGGCGTGAGAGCAGAGTGAGGGCATGGGAGCAGAGAGCAGGTGTGGGAGCATGGGAGCAGAGAGCGGGCGTGAGAGCAGAGTGAGGGCATGGGAGCAGAGAGCAGGTGTGGGAGCATGGGAGCAGAGAGCAGGCGTGGGAGCAAAGAGCGGGCGTGAGAGCAGAGAGCGGGCGTGAGAGTAGAGAGCGGACGTGAGAGTAGAGAGCGGGCGTGGGAGCAGAGAGCGGGCGTGAGAGCAGAGAGCAGGTGTGGGAGCAGAGAGCGGGCATGGGAGCAGAGAGCAGGCGTGAGAGCAGAGAGCGGGCGTGAGAGTAGAGAGCGGACATGGGAGCAGAGAGCGGGCGTGAGAGCAGAGTGCGGGCGTGGGAGCAGAGTGAGGGCATGAGAGCATAGAGCAGGTGTGGGAGCAGAGTGCGGGCGTGAGAGCAGAGAGCGGGCGTGGGAGCAGAGAGCGGTCGTGAGAGTAGAGTGAGGGCATGGGAGCAGAGAGCAGGTGTGGGAGCATGGGAGCAGAGAGCGGGCGTGAGAGCAGAGAGCAGGTGTGGGAGCAGAGAGCGGGCGTGAGAGCAGAGAGCGGGCGTGAGAGCAGAGAGCGGGCGTTAGAGCAGAGTGAGGGTGCTGGTGCAGCTAGCGGGCGTGGGAGCAGAGAGCGGGCGTGAGAGCAGAGAGCGGGCGTGAGACCAGAGTGAGGGCGTTGGAGCAGCTAGCGGGCGTGGGAGCAGAGAGCGGGCGTGAAAGCAGAGTGAGGGCGTTAGAGCAGAGTGAGGGCACGGGAGCAGAGAGCAGGTGTGGGAGCAGAGTGCGGGCGTGAGAGCAGAGTGCGTGTGTGGGAGCAGAGAGCGGGCGTGAGAGCAGAGTGCGGGCGTGGGAGCAGAGTGAGGGCATGGGAGCAGAGAGCAGGTGTGGGAGCAGAGTGCGGGCGTGAGAGCAGAGAGCGGGCGTGGGAGCAGAGAGCGGGCGTGAGAGCAGAGTGAGGGCATGGGAGCAGAGAGCAGGTGTGGGAGCAGAGTGCGGGCGTGAGAGCAGAGAGCGGGCGTGAGAGTAGAGAGCGGGCGTGGGAGCAGAGAGCGGTCGTGAGAGCAGAGTGAGGGCATGGGAGCAGAGAGCAGGTGTGGGAGCATGGGAGCAGAGAGCAGGCGTGAGAGCAGAGAGCAGGTGTGGGAGCAGAGAGCGGGCGTGAGAGCAGAGAGCCGGCGTGAGAGCAGAGAGCGGGCGTTAGAGCAGAGTGAGGGCGCTGGTGCAGCTAGCGGGCGTGGGAGCAGAGAGCGGGCGTGAGAGCAAAGAGCGGGCGTGAGACCAGAGTGAGGGCGTTGGAACAGCTAGCGGACGCGGGAGCAGAGAGCGGGCGTGAAAGCAGAGTGAGGGCGTTAGAGCAGAGTGAGGGCATGGGAGCAGAGAGCAGGTGTGGGAGCAGAGTGCGGGCGTGAGAGCAGAGTGCGTGTGTGGGAGCAGAGAGCAGGCGTGAGAGCAGAGTGCGGGCGTGGGAGCAGAGAGCGGGCGTGAGAGCAGAGAGCGGGCGTGAAAGCAGAGTGAGGGCGTTAGAGCAGAGTGAGGGCATGGGAGCAGAGAGCAGGTGTGGGAGCAGAGTGCGGTCGTGAGAGCAGAGTGCGGGCGTGAGAGCAGAGTGAGGGCATGGGAGCAGAGAGCAGGTGTGGGAGCAGAGTGCGGGCATGAGAGCGGGAGTCTCTGTACCTGCTTGGTCTCTGGATGGTAAGTGGCATCACCCGCAGCCTCTCCTGCTCCTGCCCGTCCAAGCGCTTCCTCTTCACCATCATGCGGCGGCTATAGGTAGCGTCTCTTCTCCCCCAGCCATGGCTGCCTTGCGGACTGCGGCTCCTGCTCCAGACATGCGTCATTGCCCTCTACAGCTCTTTAACCTTTATTTTGCTTTTAGATGGCGAGAGCGATGCGGTCCCCATTGCCGGCAACGGAGGTCGGGTACTGCCTTTCCGGGCTCAGAGAAGCCTTCCAGGCACTGCCGGGTCCCCGTATCATGCACATGCGCATACGGTCCGCCGCGCCTGCTCATAACACTGGAGCCCCATCCGAGCGGAGGACGAGAACTTTGCTGGACTTCGCGGGACCTCGCCGGAGGGGTAAGGATTGGTAAATACCAGTCAATTTTTAGTTTGTGTCACAGTGATACTAAATGAAAAATTGCGCTGGCGTTTACCATTGTTGATAAATAGGGGCCTAAATCTTGTGCAAAAATATTCAGGACAGCACTGGGCCTGATTCAGAGCCGCTCGTAAGCGGCAGCTCGTTCGCTCTGAGCGATGTTCGCACAACTGCGCATGCGTATGGGTCATAATGCGCATGCGCCAACCAGTCAGTGCAATCGGAAATCGAGCGCTCGCCAAATAGCGAATGCCTGCTAATTTGAGTGACAGGATGAGGCGTTTGTGGGTGGTAACAGGGGAAGGTGCTTGAAAACGGGGAGTGGAGATCAGAACGCAGGCGTGCCAAACGGTCAAAACGGGCGTTTTAAGGGTGTGCATAATTAAAAAAGCAGCGTCATCGACCACGTCACTTGGTTGTTTCTTAGCCTGAACTGTTCGCATGATTGCGGTAGGAAAATCCAACCACAAGCACTGCAAGCAATTCATACGCCTTTCGATGTACACGATTAATCAAATAAATAGCGGAGATGACGTAGGATGCGAGTGGCCAGGGGGCGTCTTTACAAAATAGCGAGTGCATCGCATGTTTCGTTCGCTCGCTCAGACATAGAGGCGTCAACAGACCGCAAAGAGCGAGCGCTCTATTTAAATAGCCGGCCCCTTTTTCTGACCGAGCGAACGCAAATAGCGTCCGGCTCTGAATCAGGCCCACTGTTACTGAATAGAGCCCTAAGCCCTGAATAGATCTACGAGAGGAAGCGCCATGATGGGTGAGATTGGGGTCCTCTTGCAGTGTGTCAGGCGGTGCGCAGCGTAACGTTCTCTCGGATTGGCTGTCAGCCTTGTACAGCACTCTACAACGAGAGGCCTCGCATTACACTGTGTTCCGCTCACATCTGACAGTATTTGCAAACAGCACTAATCATATTTGAAAAGATTATTTAAGCTAAACAGAAATGAACGTGGAGTCGTGTTCCCGGTTCTGCTGTAATTCAGACGGACAGTTTTCTGCTTATACCCCCCCATTAATTCCTTGTATTCATCATAGTGTTTACCTGACACAGAGAGCCGGAATGTAATCAGCTGGGACTCGTTATATCCGATCCTAATATAATTATAGGTCCAATTTACACAGCTACACAAGGAGAGGGAACGTGTACAGACACAAAGGGCACTACATGTATGTGTAAGGACAGCGCGCCCACAGAGCTCACACTTCAATATACAAATAATGAGAACACATTTAGCATGCTGTAGTATAATATTTGCGGATATCCCCTGAAAACACCCGCTTTTGGGGAATATGCCGCAAATGTGTAATGATGAATAGGCCCCTTACACAGCACAGCACGATAACAGGACAGGGAAATGGCCTATTACATAAATTGTCCCTTTCTTTCATACAGTAACAATATTGGATTTATCATCCAAAGACCCTGGGAGTGATTTAGAGCTGAGCGTAAATCCTGCTATAAAGTTCCATTTTGCTCCCAGACAAATCCATGTTACATTGCGGAGGGAGGTCAGGAGGAGGGTGTGCGGCAGGTCGGTCCGGGGATCGGTGTGCAGGAGGGGGGCTGGGGGTGGGTGTGCGGGAGGGCGGTCTGGGGATCAGGGTGCGGGAGGCGGGGCCAGGGGGCTGCAAGAGGGGGGGGGCGGGGGTGGGTGTGCGGGAGGGAGGTCCGGGGATCGGGGTGCGGGAGGGGGGGCCGGGGGTGGGCCCTTACATGGTAATTTAATTTGGAAATTTGCCCCAAATAGCTGAATGTGTTCCTAAAGCCAAACAACGCCCAATATTGTTATTAATTATATCACCAACCATAGTATAATATAGGGTACAGCACCAACCATAGTATAATATAGGGTATAGCACCAACCATAGTATAGTATAGGGTATAGCACCAACCATAGTATATTATAGGGTATAGCACCAACCATAGTATAATATAGGGTATAGCACCAACCATAGTATATTATAGGGTATAGCATCAACCATAGTATAGTATAGCGTATAGCACCAACCATAGTATATTATAGGGTATAGCACCAACCATAGTATAATATAGGGTATAGCACCAACCATAGTATATTATAGGAAATAGCACCAACCATAGTATAATACAGGGTATAGCACCAACCATAGTATAATATAGGGTATAGCACCAACCTTAGTATATTATAGGGTATAGCACCAACCATAGTATATTATAGGGTATAGTACCAACCATAGTATATTATAGGGTATAGCACCAACCATAGTATAATATAGGGTATAGCACCAACCATAGTATATTATAGGAAATAGCACCAACCATAGTATAATACAGGGTATAGCACCAACCATAGTATAATATAGGATATAGCACCAACCATAGTATAGTATAGGGTATAGCACCAACCATAGTATAATACAGGGTATAGCACCAACCATAGTATAATATAGGGTATAGCATCAACCATAGTATAATACAGGGTATAGCACCAACCATAGTATAATATAGGGTATAGCACCAACCGTAGTAGAGTGTAGGGTATAGCACCAACCATAATATAGTATAGGATATAGCACCAACCATAGTATAATATAGGTATAGCCCCTAGTATAGTATAGGGTATTGCACCAACCATAGTATATTATAGAATATAACACCAACCATAGTATAACATAGGGTATAGCACCAACCATAGTATATAGGATATAGCACCAACCATAGTATAATATAGGGTATAGCACCAACCATAGTATAGTATAGGGTATAGCACCAACCATAATATAGTATAGGATATAGCACCAACCATAGTATAATATAGGTATAGCCCATAGTATAGTAAAGGGTATAGCACCAACCATAGTATATTATAGGATATAGCACCAACCATGGTATATTATAGGGTATAGCACCAACCATAGTATAGTATAGGGTATAGCACCAACCATAGTATATTATAGGATATAGGGCCTCATTCAGACCCACTCGCGAGCGGCTATCCGCTCGCAAGTTGGTCGATGGTGTGCACTGCGCATGCGCACGACAGAGGGAGCTCCGGCGTGTGCATGCGTGAGACGCGACGAGCGAAGGACTTTCCTTCGCTCGTTGTGTCTGATCAAAGGGGGCGTGCTGTCGATGTTGATTGACAGCACGCCCCCTTTGGTGGGCGTGCCGGGGGTGTGCCTGCGAGACAGAGGCGTTCCCAAGGGAGAGCATACCGTCAGAAGCCGGCCCCACTGACATCACTAGTGATGTCAGTGGGAGTGATTTTGGCTCTGATAGAGCCAAAATCACTCCTGGCCTTGCGGTTGAAAAACTCAACCGCAGGCTTCTGCTCGCAGAGGCGATGGTCGCGATGGTCAAGACCATCGCGACCATCATCCTGCACGCTCGTATATGCTGTGGGAGGTGACCCACAGCTATACGAGCGTTCAGGAGGACGCTCCATATTTATGGAGGTGGGCCCTAATTCAGAGTGAGCGCTCTGGTCAGAGCGTCCGGCTCTGAATCAGGGCCATAGTACCAACCATAGTATAGTATAGGATATAGTACCAACCATAGTATAGTATAGGATATTGCACCAACCATAGTATAATATAGAGTATATCACCAACCATAGTAAAATATAGGGTATTGCACCAACCATAGTATAATATAGGGTATGCCACCAACCATAGTATATTATAGGATATAGTACCAACCATAGTATAATATAGGGTATAGCGCCAACCATAGTATAGTTTAGGGTATAGCACCAACCATAATATATTATAGGATATAGCACCAACCATAGTATAATATAGGGTATAGCCCATAGTATAATATAGGGTATAGCACCAACCATAGTATATTATAGGATATAGCACCAACCATAGTATAATATAGGTATAGCCCATAGTATAATATAGGGCATAGCACCGACCATAGTATATTTTTAGGGTATAGCACCAACCATAGTATAATATAGGGTATAGCACCAACCATATTATATTCTATGGTATAGCACCAACCATAGTATAGTATAGCGTATAGCACCAACCATAGTATAATATAGGGTATAGCACCAACCATAGTATATTATAGGGTATAGCACCAACCATAGTATAATATAGGGTATAGCACCAACCATATTATATTATAGGGTATAGCACCAATAATAGTATAGTAGAGGGTATAGCACCAACCATAGTATAATATAGGGTATAACACCAACCATAGTATATTATAGGGTATAGCACCAACCATAGTATAATATACGGTATTGCACCAACCATAGTATATTATAGGGTATAGCACCGACCATAGTTTAATATAGGGTATAGCACCAACCATAGTATAATATAGGGTATAGCATCAACCATAGTATAGTATAGGGTATAGCACCAACCATAGTATATAGGATAGAGCACCAACCATAGTATAATATAGGGAATAGCACCAACCATAGTATAGTATAGGGTATAGCACCAACCATAGCATATAGGATATTGCACCAACCATAGTATAATATAGGTATAGCACCAACCATAGTATAGTATAGGGTATAGCACCAACCATAATATATTATAGGATATAGCACCAACCTTAGTATAATATAGGTATAGCCCATAGTATAATATAGGGTATAGCACCAACCATAGTATAATGTAAGGTATAGCACCAACCACAGTATAGTATAGGATATTGCACCAACCATGGTATAATATAGGGTATAGCACCAACCATAGTATAGTATAGGGTATAGCACCAACCATAGTATAATATAGGGTATATCACCAACCATAGTATATTATAGGATATAGCACCAACCATAGTATAATATAGATTATTGCACCAACCATAGTATAATATACGGTATACCACCAACCATAGTATATTATAGGATATAGTACCAACCATAGTATAATATAGGCTATAGCAACAACCATTGTATAGTATAGGGTATAGCACCAACCATAATATAATATAGGGTAATTCACCAAACATAGTATATTATAGGATATAGCACCAACGATGGTATAATATAGGGTATAGCACCAACCATAGTATAGTATATGGTATAGCACCAACCATAGTATAATATAGGGTATATCACCAACCATAGTATATTATAGGATATAGCACCAACCATAGTATATTATAGGGTATATCACCAACCATAGTATATTATAGGATATAGCACCAACAATAGTATAATCTAGGGTATAACATCAACCATAGTATAGTATAGGATATAGCCCCAACCATAGTATAATAAAGGGTATATCACCAACCATAGTATATTATAGGATATAGCACCAACCATAGTATAATATAGGGTATAGCACCAACCATAGTATAATATAGGGTATAGCACCAACCATAGTATATTATAGGGTATAGCACCAACCAAAGTATAATATAGGTTATAGTACCAATCATAGTATAATATAGGGTATAGCACCAACCATAATATATTATAGAATATAACACCAACCATAGTATAGTATAGTATAGGGTATAACACCAACCATAGTATATTATAGGGTATAGCACCAACCATAGTATAATATAGGATATAGCACCAATCATAGTATAATATAGGGTATATTACCAACCATAGTATAATATAGGGTATAGCACCAACCATAGTATATTATAGGGTATAGCATCAACCATAGTATAGTATAGGGTATAGCACCAACCATAGTATAATATAGGGTATAGCATCAACCATAGTATAGTATAGGGTATAGCACCAACCATAGAATATAGGATATAGCACCAATCATAGTATAATATAGGGTATAGCACCAACTATAGTATAGTATAGGGTATAGCACCAACCATAGTATATTATAGGGTATAGCACCAATCATAGTATAATATAGGGTATAGCACAAACCATAGTATAATATAGGATATAGCACCAATCATAGTGTAATATAGGGTATAGCACCAACCATAGTATAATATAGGGTATAGCACCAACCATAGTATATTATAGGATATAACACCAACCATAGTATAATATAGGGTATAACACCAACCATAGTATATTATAGGGTATAGCACCAACCATAGTATAATATAGGATATAGCACCAATCATAGTATAATATAGGGTATAGCACCAACCATAATATATTATAGAATATAACACCAACCATAGCATAGTATAGGGTATAGCACCAACCATAGTATAGTATAGGGTAAAACACCAACCATAGTATAATATAGGGTATATCACCAACCATAGTATAATATAGGGTATAGCACCAACCATAGTAGAATATAGGATATAGCACCAACCATAGTATAGTATAGGGTATAGCACCAACCATAGTATAATATAGGATATAGCACCAACCATAGTATAATATAGGGTATATCACCAACCATAGTATAATATAGGGTATATCACCAACCATGGTATAATATAGGGTACAACACCAACCATAGTATATTATAGGGTATAGCACCAACCATAGTATATTATAGGGTATAGCATCAACCATAGTATAGTATAGGGTATAGCACCAACCATAGTATAATATAGGGTATCGCACCAACCATAGTATAATATAGGGTATAGCACCAACCATAGTATAATATAGGATATAGCACCAATCATAGTATAATATAGGGTATAGCACCAACCATAATATATTATAGAATATAACACCAACCATAGTATAGTATAGGGTATAGCACCAACCATAGTATAGTATAGTATAGGGTAAAACACCAACCATAGTATAATATAGGGTATATCACCAACCATAGTATAATATAGGGTATAGCGCCAACCATAGTAGAATATAGGATATAGCACCAACCATAGTATAGTATAGGGTATAGCACCAACCATAGTATAATATAGGATATAGCACCAACCATAGTATAATATAGGGTATATCACCAACCATAGTATAATATAGGGTATATCACCAACCATGGTATAATATAGGGTATAACACCAACCATAGTTTATTATAGTGTATAGCACCAACCATAGTATATTATAGGGTATAGCTTCAACCATAGTATAGTATAGGGTATAGCACCAACCATAGTATAATATAGGGTATCGCACCAACCATAGTATAATATAGGGTATAGCATCAACCATAGTATAGTATATTGTATAGCACCAACCATAGAATATAGGATATAGCACCAACCATATTATAAAATAGGGTATAGCACCAACCATAGTATTGTATAGGGTATAGCACCAACCATAATATATTAATAGATATAGCACCAACCATAGTATAATATAGGTATATCCCATAGTATAATATAGGGTATAGCACCAACCATAGCATATTATAGGGTATAGCACCAACCATAGTATAATATAGGGTATAGCACCAACCATAGTATAATATAGGGTATATCACCAACCATAGTATAATATAGGGTATAGCACCAACCATAGTATAATATAGGATATAGCACCAACCATAGTATAATATAGGGTATAGCATCAACCATAGTATAGTATAGGGTAGAGCACCAACCATAGAATTTAGGATATAGCACCGACCATAGTTTAATATAGGGTATAGCACCAACCATAGTATAATATAGGGTATAGCATCAACCATAGTATAGTATAGGGTATAGCACCAACCATAGTATAATATAGGGTATCGCACCAACCATAGTATAATATAGGGTATAGCACCAACCATAGTATAATATAGGATATAGCACCAATCATAGTATAATATAGGGTATAGCACCAACCATAATATATTATAGAATATAACACCAACCATAGTATAGTATAGGGTATAGCACCAACCATAGTATAGTATAGTATAGGGTAAAACACCAACCATAGTATAATATAGGGTATATCACCAACCATAGTATAATATAGGGTATAGCGCCAACCATAGTAGAATATAGGATATAGCACCAACCATAGTATAGTATAGGGTATAGCACCAACCATAGTATAATATAGGATATAGCACCAACCATAGTATAATATAGGGTATATCACCAACCATAGTATAATATAGGGTATATCACCAACCATGGTATAATATAGGGTACAACACCAACCATAGTATATTATAGGGTATAGCACCAACCATAGTATATTATAGGGTATAGCATCAACCATAGTATAGTATAGGGTATAGCACCAACCATAGTATAATATAGGGTATCGCACCAACCATAGTATAATATAGGGTATAGCACCAACCATAGTATAATATAGGATATAGCACCAATCATAGTATAATATAGGGTATAGCACCAACCATAATATATTATAGAATATAACACCAACCATAGTATAGTATAGGGTATAGCACCAACCATAGTATAGTATAGTATAGGGTAAAACACCAACCATAGTATAATATAGGGTATATCACCAACCATAGTATAATATAGGGTATAGCGCCAACCATAGTAGAATATAGGATATAGCACCAACCATAGTATAGTATAGGGTATAGCACCAACCATAGTATAATATAGGATATAGCACCAACCATAGTATAATATAGGGTATATCACCAACCATAGTATAATATAGGGTATATCACCAACCATGGTATAATATAGGGTATAACACCAACCATAGTTTATTATAGTGTATAGCACCAACCATAGTATATTATAGGGTATAGCTTCAACCATAGTATAGTATAGGGTATAGCACCAACCATAGTATAATATAGGGTATCGCACCAACCATAGTATAATATAGGGTATAGCATCAACCATAGTATAGTATAGGGTATAGCACCAACCATAGAATATAGGATATAGCACCAACCATATTATAAAATAGGGTATAGCACCAACCATAGTATTGTATAGGGTATAGCACCAACCATAATATATTAATAGATATAGCACCAACCATAGTATAATATAGGTATATCCCATAGTATAATATAGGGTATAGCACCAACCATAGCATATTATAGGGTATAGCACCAACCATAGTATAATATAGGGTATAGCACCAACCATAGTATAATATAGGGTATATCACCAACCATAGTATAATATAGGGTATAGCACCAACCATAGTATAATATAGGATATAGCACCAACCATAGTATAATATAGGGTATAGCATCAACCATAGTATAGTATAGGGTAGAGCACCAACCATAGAATTTAGGATATAGCACCGACCATAGTTTAATATAGGGTATAGCACCAACCATAGTATAATATAGGGTATAGCATCAACCATAGTATAGTATAGGGTATAGCACCAACCATAGTATAATATAGGGTATCGCACCAACCATAGTATAATATAGGGTATAGCACCAACCATAGTATAATATAGGATATAGCACCAATCATAGTATAATATAGGGTATAGCACCAACCATAATATATTATAGAATATAACACCAACCATAGTATAGTATAGGGTATAGCACCAACCATAGTATAGTATAGTATAGGGTAAAACACCAACCATAGTATAATATAGGGTATATCACCAACCATAGTATAATATAGGGTATAGCGCCAACCATAGTAGAATATAGGATATAGCACCAACCATAGTATAGTATAGGGTATAGCACCAACCATAGTATAATATAGGATATAGCACCAACCATAGTATAATATAGGGTATATCACCAACCATAGTATAATATAGGGTATATCACCAACCATGGTATAATATAGGGTACAACACCAACCATAGTATATTATAGGGTATAGCACCAACCATAGTATATTATAGGGTATAGCATCAACCATAGTATAGTATAGGGTATAGCACCAACCATAGTATAATATAGGGTATCGCACCAACCATAGTATAATATAGGGTATAGCACCAACCATAGTATAATATAGGATATAGCACCAATCATAGTATAATATAGGGTATAGCACCAACCATAATATATTATAGAATATAACACCAACCATAGTATAGTATAGGGTATAGCACCAACCATAGTATAGTATAGTATAGGGTAAAACACCAACCATAGTATAATATAGGGTATATCACCAACCATAGTATAATATAGGGTATAGCGCCAACCATAGTAGAATATAGGATATAGCACCAACCATAGTATAGTATAGGGTATAGCACCAACCATAGTATAATATAGGATATAGCACCAACCATAGTATAATATAGGGTATATCACCAACCATAGTATAATATAGGGTATATCACCAACCATGGTATAATATAGGGTATAACACCAACCATAGTTTATTATAGTGTATAGCACCAACCATAGTATATTATAGGGTATAGCTTCAACCATAGTATAGTATAGGGTATAGCACCAACCATAGTATAATATAGGGTATCGCACCAACCATAGTATAATATAGGGTATAGCATCAACCATAGTATAGTATAGGGTATAGCACCAACCATAGAATATAGGATATAGCACCAACCATATTATAAAATAGGGTATAGCACCAACCATAGTATTGTATAGGGTATAGCACCAACCATAATATATTAATAGATATAGCACCAACCATAGTATAATATAGGTATATCCCATAGTATAATATAGGGTATCGCACCAACCATAGTATAATATAGGGTATAGCACCAACCATAGTATAATATAGGATATAGCACCAATCATAGTATAATATAGGGTATAGCACCAACCATAATATATTATAGAATATAACACCAACCATAGTATAGTATAGGATATAGCACCAACCATAGTATAATATAGGGTATAGCATCAACCATAGTATAGTATAGGGTAGAGCACCAACCATAGAATTTAGGATATAGCACCGACCATAGTTTAATATAGGGTATAGCACCAACCATAGTATAATATAGGGTATAGCATCAACCATAGTATAGTATAGGGTATAGCACCAACCATAGTATAATATAGGGTATCGCACCAACCATAGTATAATATAGGGTATAGCACCAACCATAGTATAATATAGGATATAGCACCAATCATAGTATAATATAGGGTATAGCACCAACCATAATATATTATAGAATATAACACCAACCATAGTATAGTATAGGGTATAGCACCAACCATAGTATAGTATAGTATAGGGTAAAACACCAACCATAGTATAATATAGGGTATATCACCAACCATAGTATAATATAGGGTATAGCGCCAACCATAGTAGAATATAGGATATAGCACCAACCATAGTATAGTATAGGGTATAGCACCAACCATAGTATAATATAGGATATAGCACCAACCATAGTATAATATAGGGTATATCACCAACCATAGTATAATATAGGGTATATCACCAACCATGGTATAATATAGGGTACAACACCAACCATAGTATATTATAGGGTATAGCACCAACCATAGTATATTATAGGGTATAGCATCAACCATAGTATAGTATAGGGTATAGCACCAACCATAGTATAATATAGGGTATCGCACCAACCATAGTATAATATAGGGTATAGCACCAACCATAGTATAATATAGGATATAGCACCAATCATAGTATAATATAGGGTATAGCACCAACCATAATATATTATAGAATATAACACCAACCATAGTATAGTATAGGGTATAGCACCAACCATAGTATAGTATAGTATAGGGTAAAACACCAACCATAGTATAATATAGGGTATATCACCAACCATAGTATAATATAGGGTATAGCGCCAACCATAGTAGAATATAGGATATAGCACCAACCATAGTATAGTATAGGGTATAGCACCAACCATAGTATAATATAGGATATAGCACCAACCATAGTATAATATAGGGTATATCACCAACCATAGTATAATATAGGGTATATCACCAACCATGGTATAATATAGGGTATAACACCAACCATAGTTTATTATAGTGTATAGCACCAACCATAGTATATTATAGGGTATAGCTTCAACCATAGTATAGTATAGGGTATAGCACCAACCATAGTATAATATAGGGTATCGCACCAACCATAGTATAATATAGGGTATAGCATCAACCATAGTATAGTATAGGGTATAGCACCAACCATAGAATATAGGATATAGCACCAACCATATTATAAAATAGGGTATAGCACCAACCATAGTATTGTATAGGGTATAGCACCAACCATAATATATTAATAGATATAGCACCAACCATAGTATAATATAGGTATATCCCATAGTATAATATAGGGTATAGCACCAACCATAGCATATTATAGGGTATAGCACCAACCATAGTATAATATAGGGTATAGCACCAACCATAGTATAATATAGGGTATATCACCAACCATAGTATAATATAGGGTATAGCACCAACCATAGTATAATATAGGATATAGCACCAACCATAGTATAATATAGGGTATAGCATCAACCATAGTATAGTATAGGGTAGAGCACCAACCATAGAATTTAGGATATAGCACCGACCATAGTTTAATATAGGGTATAGCACCAACCATAGTATAATATAGGGTATAGCATCAACCATAGTATAGTATAGGGTATAGCACCAACCATAGTATAATATAGGGTATCGCACCAACCATAGTATAATATAGGGTATAGCACCAACCATAGTATAATATAGGATATAGCACCAATCATAGTATAATATAGGGTATAGCACCAATCATAATATATTATAGAATATAACACCAACCATAGTATAGTATAGGGTATAGCACCAACCATAGTATAGTATAGTATAGGGTAAAACACCAACCATAGTATAATATAGGGTATATCACCAACCATAGTATAATATAGGGTATAGCGCCAACCATAGTAGAATATAGGATATAGCACCAACCATAGTATAGTATAGGGTATAGCACCAACCATAGTATAATATAGGATATAGCACCAACCATAGTATAATATAGGGTATATCACCAACCATAGTATAATATAGGGTATATCACCAACCATGGTATAATATAGGGTACAACACCAACCATAGTATATTATAGGGTATAGCACCAACCATAGTATATTATAGGGTATAGCATCAACCATAGTATAGTATAGGGTATAGCACCAACCATAGTATAATATAGGGTATCGCACCAACCATAGTATAATATAGGGTATAGCACCAACCATAGTATAATATAGGATATAGCACCAATCATAGTATAATATAGGGTATAGCACCAACCATAATATATTATAGAATATAACACCAACCATAGTATAGTATAGGGTATAGCACCAACCATAGTATAGTATAGTATAGGGTAAAACACCAACCATAGTATAATATAGGGTATATCACCAACCATAGTATAATATAGGGTATAGCGCCAACCATAGTAGAATATAGGATATAGCACCAACCATAGTATAGTATAGGGTATAGCACCAACCATAGTATAATATAGGATATAGCACCAACCATAGTATAATATAGGGTATATCACCAACCATAGTATAATATAGGGTATATCACCAACCATGGTATAATATAGGGTATAACACCAACCATAGTTTATTATAGTGTATAGCACCAACCATAGTATATTATAGGGTATAGCTTCAACCATAGTATAGTATAGGGTATAGCACCAACCATAGTATAATATAGGGTATCGCACCAACCATAGTATAATATAGGGTATAGCATCAACCATAGTATAGTATAGGGTATAGCACCAACCATAGAATATAGGATATAGCACCAACCATATTATAAAATAGGGTATAGCACCAACCATAGTATTGTATAGGGTATAGCACCAACCATAATATATTAATAGATATAGCACCAACCATAGTATAATATAGGTATATCCCATAGTATAATATAGGGTATAGCACCAACCATAGCATATTATAGGGTATAGCACCAACCATAGTATAATATAGGGTATAGCACCAACCATAGTATAATATAGGGTATATCACCAACCATAGTATAATATAGGGTATAGCACCAACCATAGTATAATATAGGGTATAGCACCAACCATAGTATAATATAGGGTATATCACCAACCATAGTATAATATAGGGTATAGCATCAACCATAGTATAGTATAGGGTAGAGCACCAACCATAGAATTTAGGATATAGCACCGACCATAGTTTAATATAGGGTATAGCACCAACCATAGTATAATATAGGGTATAGCATCAACCATAGTATAGTATAGGGTATAGCACCAACCATAGTATATAGGATAGAGCACCAACCATAGTATAATATAGGAATAGCACCAACCATAGTATAGTATAGGGTAAAGCACCAACCATAGCATATAGGATATTGCACCAACCATAGTATAATATAGGGTATAGCACCAACCATAGTATAGTATAGGGTATAGCACCAACCATAATATATTATAGGATATAGCACCAATCTTAGTATAATATAGGTATAGCCCATAGTATAATATAGGGTATAGCACCAACCATAGTATAATGTAAGGTATAGCACCAACCATAGTATAGTATAGGATATAGCACCAACCATGGTATAATATAGGGTATAGCACCAACCATAGTATAGTATAGGGTATAGCACCAACCATAGTATAATATAGGGTATATCACCAACCATAGTATATTATAGGATATAGCACCAACCATAGTATAATATAGATTATTGCACCAACCATAGTATAATATACGGTATACCACCAACCATAGTATATTATAGGATATAGTACCAACCATAGTATAATATAGGGTATAGCGCCAACCATTGTATAGTATAGGGTATAGCACCAACCATAATATAATATAGGGTATATCACCAACCATAGTATATTATAGGATATAGCACCAACGATGGTATAATATAGGGTATAGCACCAACCATAGTATAGTATATGGTATAGCACCAACCATAGTATAATATAGGGTATATCACCAACCATAGTATATTATAGGGTATAGCACCAACCATAGTATAATATAGGGTATAGCACCAACCATAGTATATTATAGGATATAACACCAACCATAGTATAATATAGGGTATAACACCAACCATAGTATATTATAGGGTATAGCACCAACCATAGTATAATATAGGATATAGCACCAATCATAGTATAATATAGGGTATAGCACCAACCATAATATATTATAGAATATAACACCAACCATAGTATAGTATAGGGTATAGCACCAACCATAGTATAGTATAGTATAGGGTATAACACCAACCATAGTATAATATAGGGTATATCACCAACCATAGTATAATATAGGATATAGCACCAATCATAGTACAATATAGGGTATAGCACCACCCATAATATATTATAGAATATAACACCAACCATAGCATAATATAGGGTATAGCTCCAACCATAGTATATTATAGGGTATAGCACCAACCATAGTATATTATAGGGTATAGCATCAACCATAGTATAGTATAGGGTTTAGCACCAACCATAGTATAATATAGGGTATCGCACCAACCATAGTATAATATAGGGTATAGCATCAACCATAGTATAGTATAGGGTATAGCACCAACCATAGTATAATATAGGGTATCGCACCAACCATAGTATAATATAGGGTATAGCATCAACCATAGTATAGTATAGGGTATAGCACCAACCATAGAATATAGGATGTAGCACCAACCATAGTATAAAATAGGGTATAGCACCAACCATAGTATAGTATAGGGTATAGCACCAACCATAATATATTAATAGATATAGCACCAACCATAGTATAATATAGGTATATCCCATAGTATAATATAGGGTATAGCACAACCATAGCATATTATAGGGTATAGCACCAACCATAGTATAATATAGGGTATAGCACCAACCATAGTATAATATAGGGTATATCACCAACCATAGTATAATATAGGGTATAGCACCAATCATAGTATAATATAGGATATAGCACCAACCATAGTATAATATAGGGTATAGCATCAACCATAGTATAGTATAGGGTAGAGTACCAACCATAGAATTTAGGATATAGCACCGACCATAGTTTAATATAGGGTATAGCACCAACCATAGTATAATATAGGGTATAGCATCAACCATAGTATAGTATAGGGTATAGCACCAACCATAGTATATAGGATAGAGCACCAACCATAGTATAATATAGGGAATAGCACCAACCATAGTATAGTATAGGGTAAAGCACCAACCATAGCATATAGGATATTGCACCAACCATAGTATAATATAGGTATAGCACCAACCATAGTATAGTATAGGGTATAGCACCAACCATAATATATTATAGGATATAGCACCAACCTTAGTATAATATAGGTATAGCCCATAGTATAATATAGGGTATAGCACCAACCATAGTATAATGTAAGGTATAGCACCAACCATAGTATAGTATAGGATATAGCACCAACCATGGTATAATATAGGGTATAGCACCAACCATAGTATAGTATAGGGTATAGCACCAACCAGAGTATAATATAGGGTATATCACCAACCATAGTATATTATAGGATATAGCACCAACCATAGTATAATATAGATTATTGCACCAACCATAGTATAATATACGGTATACCACCAACCATAGAATATTATAGGATATAGTACCAACCATAGTATAATATAGGGTATAGCGCCAACCATTGTATAGTATAGGGTATAGCACCAACCATAATATAATATAGGGTATATCACCAACCATAGTATATTATAGGATATAGCACCAACGATGGTATAATATAGGGTATAGCACCAACCATAGTATAGTATATGGTATAGCACCAACCATAGTATAATATAGGGTATATCACCAACCATAGTTTATTATAGGATATAACACCAATCATAGTATAATATAGGGTATAGCACCAACCATAGTATAGTATAGGGTATAGCACCAACCATAGAATATTATAGGGTATAGCACCAATCATAGTATAATATAGGGTATAGCACCAACCATAGTATATTATAGGATATAACACCAACCATAGTATAATATAGGGTATAACACCAACCATAGTATATTATAGGGTATAGCACCAACCATAGTATAATATAGGTTATAGCACCAATCATAGTATAATATAGGGTATAGCACCAACCATAATATATTATAGAATATAACACCAACCATAGTATAGTATAGGGTATAGCACCAACCATAGTATAGTATAGTATAGGGTATAACACCAACCATAGTATAATATAGGGTATATCACCAACCATAGTATAATATAGGATATAGCACCAATCATAGTATAATATAGGGTATAGCACCAACCATAATATATTATAGAATATAACACCAACCATAGCATAATATAGGGTATAGCTCCAACCATAGTATATTATAGGGTATAGCACCAACCATAGTATATTATAGGGTATAGCATCAACCATAGTATAGTATAGGGTATAGCACCAACCATAGTATAATATAGGGTATCGCACCAACCATAGTATAATATAGGGTATAGCATCAACCATAGAATAGTATAGGGTATAGCACCAACCATAGAATATAGGATATAGCACCAACCATAGTATAAAATAGGGTATAGCACCAACCATAGTATAGTATAGGGTATAGCACCAACCATAATATATTAATAGATATAGCACCAACCATAGTATAATATAGGTATATCCCATAGTATAATATAGGGTATAGCACAACCATAGCATATTATAGGGTATAGCACCAACCATAGTATAATATAGGGTATAGCACCAACCATAGTATAATATAGGGTATATCACCAACCATAGTATAATATAGGGTATAGCACCAACCATAGTATAATATAGGATATAGCACCAACCATAGTATAATATAGGGTATAGCATCAACCATAGTATAGTATAGGGTAGAGCACCAACCATAGAATTTAGGATATAGCACCGACCATAGTTTAATATAGGGTATAGCACCAACCATAGTATAATATAGGGTATAGCATCAACCATAGTATAGTATAGGGTATAGCACCAACCATAGTATATAGGATAGAGCACCAACCATAGTATAATATAGGGAATAGCACCAACCATAGTATAGTATAGGGTAAAGCACCAACCATAGCATATAGGATATTGCACCAACCATAGTATAATATAGGTATAGCACCAACCATAGTATAGTATAGGGTATAGCACCAACCATAATATATTATAGGATATAGCACCAACCTTAGTATAATATAGGTATAGCCCATAGTATAATATAGGGTATAGCACCAACCATAGTATAATGTAAGGTATAGCACCAACCATAGTATAGTATAGGATATAGCACCAACCATGGTATAATATAGGGTATAGCACCAACCATAGTATAGTATAGGGTATAGCACCAACCATAGTATAATATAGGGTATATCACCAACCATAGTATATTATAGGATATAGCACCAACCATAGTATAATATAGATTATTGCACCAACCATAGTATAATATACGGTATACCACCAACCATAGTATATTATAGGATATAGTACCAACCATAGTATAATATAGGGTATAGCGCCAACCATTGTATAGTATAGGGTATAGCACCAACCATAATATAATATAGGGTATATCACCAACCATAGTATATTATAGGATATAGCACCAACGATGGTATAATATAGGGTATAGCACCAACCATAGTATAGTATATGGTATAGCACCAACCATAGTATAATATAGGGTATATCACCAACCATAGTTTATTATAGGATATAACACCAATCATAGTATAATATAGGGTATAGCACCAACCATAGTATAGTATAGGGTATAGCACCAACCATAGAATATTATAGGGTATAGCACCAATCATAGTATAATATAGGGTATAGCACCAACCATAGTATATTATAGGATATAACACCAACCATAGTATAATATAGGGTATAACACCAACCATAGTATATTATAGTGTATAGCACCAACCATAGTATAATATAGGATATAGCACCAATCATAGTATAATATAGGGTATAGCACCAACCATAATATATTATAGAATATAACACCAACCATAGTATAGTATAGGGTATAGCACCAACCATAGTATAGTATAGTATAGGGTATAACACCAACCATAGTATAATATAGGGTATATCACCAACCATAGTATAATATAGGATATAGCACCAATCATAGTATAATATAGGGTATAGCACCAACCATAATATATTATAGAATATAACACCAACCATAGCATAATATAGGGTATAGCTCCAACCATAGTATATTATAGGGTATAGCACCAACCATAGTATAATACAGGGTATAGCACCAACCATAGTATAATATAGGATATAGCACCAATCATAGTATAATATAGGGTATAGCACCAATCATAGTATAATACAGGGTATAGCACCAATCATAGTATAATATAGGGTATAGCACCAACCATAGTATAATATAGGATATAGCACCAATCATAGTATAATATAGGGTACAGCACCAACCATAGTATAATATAGGGTATATCACCAACCATAGTATAATATAGGGTATAGCACCAACCATAATATATTATAGAATATAACACCAACCATAGTATAATATAGGGTATAGCACCAACCATAGTATATTATAGGGTATAGCACCAACCATAGTATAATATAGGGTATAGCACCAACCATAATATATATAAGAATATAGCACCAACCATAGTATATTATAGGGTATATCACCAACCATAGTATATTATAGGGTATAGCACCAACCATAGTATATTATAGGGTATAGCACCAACCATAGTATAATATAGGATATAGCACCAATCATAGTATAATATAGGGTATAGCACCAATCATAGTATAATACAGGGTATAGCACCAATCCTAGTATAATATAGGGTATAGCACCAACCATAGTATAATATAGGATATAGCACCAATCATAGTATAATATAGGGTATAGCACCAACCATAGTATAATATAGGATATAGCACCAATCATAGTATAATATAGGGTATAGCACCAACCATAGTATAATATAGGGTATATCACCAACCATAGTATATTATAGGATATAGCACCAATCATAGTATAATATAGGGTATAGCACCAACCATAATATATTATAGAATATAACACCAACCATAGTATAGTATAGGGTATAGCACCAACCATAGTTTAGTATAGTATAGGGTATAACACCAACCATAGTATAATATAGGGTATATCACCAACCATAGTATAATATAGGATATAGCACCAACCATAGTATAATATAGGGTATCGCACCAATCATAGTATAATATAGGGTATAGCACCAACCATAATACAATATAGGTTATAGCACCAACATGTTCGGCAATGCTGTAGAATCTGTGAATATTTATCTATTCTCATCCGTCCCTGCACCAGAAGAGCTAACAGTCTAATTTCCTTACTACAGACCCGCAGACAAGGAGTAGTGATCGTCATATTCACATATATATAATAAATAGTTGTTATATGTCCTCGTAGCTGCATTTAAATCTCAGCAATATATCTGTAAGAAGGGACTTAAGCTGGCCACACATCTAAAGATTATGGCCCTCATTCAGAGCCGTACGCTCTGAGCAGAGCGCACGCTCTGAATGAGTGCCGGGCTCCATTTTCATGGAGCGTCCTCCTGGACGCTCGTATAGCTGTGGGTCACCACCCACAGGCTATACGAGCGTGCATTGTGATGGTCGCGATGGTCGAGACCATCGCGACCATCGAATTTGCGAGCCGGAGCCTGCGGTTGAGGTTTTCAACCGCAAGCTCCGGAGTGATTTTGGCTCTATCAGAGCCAAAATCACTCCCACTGACATCACTAGTGATGTCAGTGGGCCGGCTTCTGACGGGAGGCTTTCCCGTGGGAACGCCCCCGTCAGGGAGGCACGCCCCCGGCACGCCCACCAAAGGGGGCGTGCTGTCAATCAACATTGACAGCACGCCCCCTTTGATCGGACACAACGAGCGAAGGACTTTCCTTCGCTCGTCGCGTCTGGCGCATGCGCACGACGGAGCTCCCTCCGTCGTGCGCATGCTCAGTCCATAACATCGACCCACTTGCGAGCGGACAGCCGCTCGCGAGTGGGTCTGAATCAGGCCCTATCTGTCCAACCAGCCAACTAGTTGATTGGTTGGAATGAGAATCTGGTAACGTATGGGAGTAACTGATGATCAGCAATTTGCTCCTAAATGCCAGAAAACAGATGAAAATGGCGTCAGACAAGTTTGTTAAATGTTTGATCTAAACAATTTGTTCTAAAAACAGTTTTTGTTCATTTTCCAGCGTTTGTGAGCAAATTGCTGATTGTCATTTACTTTCATACCTTACCAGGTTATCATTCCAACCAATCAACTAGTTGGCTGGTTGGATGTAAGTTGGTCTAGTGTGTGGCCAGCTGTAGGATCCAATAGATGGATCCGTCAGACAATGAGGCCCATTTATCATTGTAAAACACCCGTTTTTGAGGGTTAACCTCAAATATTACGTTTCCTCTGGATGTATGACAGTGGGGCTTCAGTATATGTCTCCATTACCTTCTGTGATCCCCCCATTACCGCTGGCAGCCCCCTCCCCTATAGGTTTCTTTGGGGGATGCGATGCTGCCAAATTTACCAACATCTGAAGATGGCGCTAGCCGCTGTAGCCTATGGGCTATACCGCGCATAATTAGCCGGCGGAGGGTTCCTCTGGCACTAACTGTAAAGCGGCCGCTGATTGGCTGCCGGCTCCTGACAGTTCACACATGGGCTGAGCGGTCAGGAGCCGGTTAGCGGTGTATCTGGTCACACACATACTGTACATCACTAATGTAATCGCCTGGTCCGGGTGCCGGTTTATTTTTTTGCCAAGAGATACTACGGAGACCGGCGCAGGACGGAGGTGAGTATAGGATCTTTATACACAGGTACTTCCATTGGATTGCTATTTGGAGAAGTAGACCGATCATCAGGTAAGTGTGTGTGAGTGGGGTAGGTAGGTGTCTGTAATAAAGTTATACTTTCTACCTTGTGTGTGTTGTGGTTTTTTAAATATTTTATTTACAGTGGGGGTACGGGTGCCTGCTGGCACTTGTAGTTCCACAACTGTCAAAGGGCAGGCATGCTGGCATCTGTAGTTCCACTGTAAAAAACAATGGTTTCTTATTTTTGACACTACTATTACCCCCATACCCAACGCTCCAGGTATGTGGGGAAGAGCCGCAGGCTTCAGTATAAGCCTGGGGTGCTCGTGAGAGGGGGGACCCCTTTATTGGGGGGGTCCCACCTCCACTTAAATTTGTGGCTGGGGTGACCCGGTGATGGGACGGATTTGAGTCCGGTGCTGGTTTTAAAAATAGGGGGACCCCTACACAATTTTTTCCCAGCAGCCCAGTGCTGGTTCCTAAAATACGGGGTAACCCTACACGTTTTTTACCCCGTATTTTTAGGAACCAGGACTGACTGAGCAGTCCGAGGCTGGTTATGGATTTTGGGTGGGGACCCTACGTAATTTTTTTACAGGTAGAACACAAGCAGCCTTCACAGATCTCACTGATACAGTATCTGCCGGCTGCTTGTTCAGGTGAGTTTGGCAGAGAGAAAACACTGCAAACTTGGGTGAGAAATCTCGATCTGCTCACCATCGGCCAACACGGTCTCAGCTAAACTCACTTCTTAGTAAATTTGAGAGTTTCAAAAGCATAAAATCACCTGAGTTTCGGTGATGCAAATCGAGATTAAAATATAAACAAACTTGATCATACTTGAATCTTAGTAAATTTATCCCTTAGATGTCAGTGGGGAAGGCAATCGGGAAGCCGACTGCCTAAATACCGGCAGCCAGCTTCCCGACTGTCTTATCCCGGCAAGGGTGAAATGCCGGGTGTCTAGATGTAGACGCCCGCATTTTCCCAACGCCGGGAGACCGGCGCCCGGCATCATGATCGTAGTGATGCCGGGCGCCGCGAGCGGACAGCCGCGGGGGGGGGGAGGTTTAGGTTTAGGGCTCCCGGGGGGGACTTAGGGTTAGGCACACCCCCTGGGAGGGTTAGGGTTAGGCTAGGGGGAGGGAGGGTTAGGGTTAGGCATCCCCGGGGGACTTAGGTTTAGGCAGCGGGGAAGGGGGTGGTTAGGGTTAGGCACTTAGAGGGGGGATTAGGGTTAGGCACCCCTAAGGAGGGTTAGGGTTAGGGGGGTTAGGTTAGTCTATACTTACCTATCCACGATCGGGATTTCCAGCGCTATCGGGCTTACGCTGCTTCGAACTCTGCTCCTGTCGGGCTGCCGCTGAAGGGAATCGAACCGCCGGCCTTGTGGCTGGCGGTATTTCATACCCATTCCCTAAAACTTACCTCTCCGAGATCCTGCGTTGGGTCTCTCATCGCTGCTTAAACCGCCGGAATATGGCCGCTGCGCCCATTTTTCTGGCGTTTTGCACATGCGATGTGAGGAAATCACCGGGAAAAGTGCTCAGAGTTTACTGATTATGCGGTGGCCGGCCAGCTGCGTCAGTCGGCTGCCACTGACAGAATGGGTATGTTTTAGATAATATGGGTGCAGGGTGTGTGGTTCGGACCCCCCTGGACCCCTGCACCCTCTATAGATACGCCCCTGGCCAGTGGAGTAGGTTACACAGATGTAGCAGACGCTGAGAGGGGGATTTGGCAGGACAGAGGCCTGGGGGGCATCTGGGTGTACTAAGAGGCCTGGGAAGTCTGGTCACACAGGAAGCACTATAAGTAATATAACCTGAAGGCTCTGTAGTGAGCAGTGACAGGACCTCAGGTGAGAGATTTACGGTCAGGTGCGGTTACAGGTAATTGTACATGGGGATATATATATACACACTACGAGAAAAAGGAATGCTATTAACGGGTGCACACACTGTTCTACCTTTAATATAAAATAATCTATTTCTGCGGTATACATTACAAAGGAATTAGTATGTCACCTGTATATTCATACAATGCTCATACACGCACTGGTATCAGAGCAATATTTCCTCGGATAACTAACAATTCTTAAAAAAAAGTGAAATATTAGAGTATTTGCAGAAAGTGCAAAAAATATGAAATATACAGTCAGGTCCATAAATATTGGGACACTGACTGAATTTTCAGATTTTGGCCTCTATTCACCACCACAATGGTTTTGAAATGAAACAAACAAGATGTGCTTTACCTGCAGACTTTCAGATTTAATTTGAGGGTAATTACATCCAAATCGGGTGAACGGTGTAGGAATTACAACGGTTTCTATATGTGCCTCCCACTTTTTAAAATATGAAAATTCTGTCAATGTCCAAATATTTATGCACCTGACTGTAGGTGTAATAAATGCTGCTAATTGTCCACAAACGTATTTCTTTTTGGATAAATATTTGAAAATATAAGTGTGGAGAGACCTAAGCTATTATACATGTAATGTCTTCAGGCCTGATACAGAGATGTACGTATATATGTCCAATGTTTAGGGGTCTGCACATGTGCTGGTATGCAATACTGTCCATCTCTGCATCACGCCCTAGGTATACAGAATAGCAATGTTGTATACAGTGTCTCCTGCCTGAGTGATGGATACAGTGTATGTAAGTGACATCTTGTTACACTTATGGTATTATAGATACTTGTGTCCTACATCAGAGCTGTATAATTGGAGTCTCATTATTACGGTGAAATACTGATCAGGTTTTCAGATTAGCACATTATATTAGGTCTGTATATGTAGCTGTCTGTGTTATATTAGGTCTGTATTTGTAGCTGTCTGTGTTATATTAGGTCTGTATACTGTATATGTAGCTGTCTGTGATATATTAGGTCTGTATACTGTATATGTAGCTGTCTGTGTAATATTAGGTCTGTATATGTAGCTGTCTGTGCTATATTAGGTCTGTATACTGTATATGTAGCTGTCTGTGTTATATTAGGTCTGTATACTGTATATGTAGCTGTCTGTGTTATATTAGGTCTGAATACTGTATATGTAGCTGTCTGTGTTATATTAGATCTGTATATGTAGCTGTCTGTGATATATTAGGTCTGTATACTGTATATGTAGCTGTCTGTGTTATATTAGGTCTGTATATGTAGCTGTCTGTGTTATATTAGGTCTGTATACTGTATATGTAGCTGTCTGTGTTATATTAGGTCTGTATACTGTATATGTAGCTGTCTGTGTTATATTAGGTCTGTATTTGTAGCTGTCTGTGTTATATTAGGTCTGTATACTGTATATGTAGCTGTCTGTGATATATTAGGTCTGTATACTGTATATGTAGCTGTCTGTGTAATATTAGGTCTGTATATGTAGCTGTCTGTGTTATATTAGGTCTGTATACTGTATATGTAGCTGTCTGTGTTATATTAGGTCTGTATACTGTATATGTAGCTGTCTGTGTTATATTAGGTCTGTATATGTAGCTGTCTGTGTTATATTAGGTCTGTATACTGTATATGTAGCTGTCTGTGCTATATTAGGTCTGTATACTGTATATGTAGCTGTCTGTGTTATATTAGGTCTGAATACTGTATATGTAGCTGTCTGTGTTATATTAGGTCTGTATACTGTATATGTAGCTGTCTGTGTTATATTAGGTCTGTATACTGTATATGTAGCTGTCTGTGTTATATTAGGTCTGTATATGTAGCTGTCTGTGATATATTAGGTCTGTATATGTAGCTGTCTGTGATATATTAGGTCTGTATACTGTATATGTAGCTGTCTGTGTTATATTAGGTCTGTATATGTAGCTGTCTGTGTTATATTAGGTCTGTATACTGTATATGTAGCTGTCTGTGTTATATTAGGTCTGTATATATAGCTGTCTGTGTTATATTAGGTGTGTATACTATATATGTAGCTGTATGTGTTATATTAGGTCTGTATACTGTATATGTAGCTGTCTGTGTTATATTAGGTCTGTATACTGTATATGTAGCTGTCTGTGTTATATTAGGTCTGTATATGTAGCTGTCTGTGTCATATTAGGTCTGTATATGTAGCTGTCTGTGTTATATTAGGTCTGTATATGTAGCTGTCTGTGTTATATTAGGTCTGTATACTGTATCTGTAGCTGTCTGTGTTATATTAGGTCTGTATACAGTACATGTAGCTGTCTGTGTTATATTAGGTCTGTATACTGTATATGTAGCTGTCTGTGTTATATTAGGTCTGTATATGTAGCTGTCTGTGTTATATTAGGTCTGTATATGTAGCTGTCTGTGTTATATTAGGTCTGTATATGTAGCTGTCTGTGATATATTAGGTCTGTATACTGTATATGTAGCTGTCTGTGTTATATTAGGTCTGTATATGTAGCTGTCTGTGTTATATTAGGTCTGTATACTGTATATGTAGCTGTCTGTGTTATATTAGGTCTGTATATGTAGCTGTCTGTGTTATATTAGGTCTGTATACTGTATATGTAGCTGTCTGTGATATATTAGGTCTGTATACTGTATATGTAGCTGTCTGTGTTATATTAGGTCTGTATATGTAGCTGTCTGTGTTATATTAGGTCTGTATACTGTATATGTAGCTGTCTGTGTTATATTAGGTCTGTATACTGTATATGTAGCTGTCTGTGTTATATTAGGTCTGTATACTGTATGTGTAGCTGTCTGTGTTATATTAGGTCTGTATATGTAGCTGTCTGTGATATATTAGGTCTGTATACTGTATATGTAGCTGTCTGTGTTATATTAGGTGTGTATACTGTATATGTAGCTGTCTGTGTTATATTAGGTCTGTATACTGTATATGTAGCTGTCTGTGTTATATTAGGTCTGTATACTGTATATGTAGCTGTCTGTGTTATATTAGGTCTGTATATGTAGCTGTCTGTGTTATATTAGGTCTGTATATGTAGCTGTCTGTGTTATATTAGGTCTGTATACTGTATATGTAGCTGTCTGTGTTATATTAGGTCTGTATTTGTAGCTGTCTGTGTTATATTAGGTCTGTATACTGTATATGTAGCTGTCTGTGATATATTAGGTCTGTATACTGTATATTTAGCTGTCTGTGTTATATTAGGTCTGTATACTGTTTATGTAGCTGTCTGTGTTATATTAGGTCTGTATATGTAGCTGTCTGTGATATATTAGGTCTGTATACTGTATATGTAGCTGTCTGTGTTATATTAGGTCTGTATATGTAGCTGTCTGTGTTATATTAGGTCTGTATACTGTATATGTAGCTGTCTGTGTTATATTAGGTCTGTATACTGTATATGTAGCTGTCTGTGTTATATTAGGTCTGTATTTGTAGCTGTCTGTGTTATATTAGGTCTGTATACTGTATATGTAGCTGTCTGTGATATATTAGGTCTGTATACTGTATATGTAGCTGTCTGTGTAATATTAGGTCTGTATATGTAGCTGTCTGTGTTATATTAGGTCTGTATACTGTATATGTAGCTGTCTGTGTTATATTAGGTCTGTATACTGTATATGTAGCTGTCTGTGTTATATTAGGTCTGTATATGTAGCTGTCTGTATTATATTAGGTCTGTATACTGTATATGTAGCTGTCTGTGCTATATTAGGTCTGTATACTGTATATGTAGCTGTCTGTGTTATATTAGGTCTGTATATGTAGCTGTCTGTGTTATATTAGGTCTGTATACTGTATATGTAGCTGTCTGTGCTATATTAGGTCTGTATACTGTATATGTAGCTGTCTGTGTTATATTAGGTCTGAATACTGTATATGTAGCTGTCTGTGTTATATTAGGTCTGTATACTGTATATGTAGCTGTCTGTGTTATATTAGGTCTGTATACTGTATATGTAGCTGTCTGTGTTATATTAGGTCTGTATATGTAGCTGTCTGTGATATATTAGGTCTGTATATGTAGCTGTCTGTGATATATTAGGTCTGTATACTGTATATGTAGCTGTCTGTGTTATATTAGGTCTGTATATGTAGCTGTCTGTGTTATATTAGGTCTGTATACTGTATATGTAGCTGTCTGTGATATATTAGGTCTGTATACTGTATATGTAGCTGTCTGTGTTATATTAGGTCTGTATATATAGCTGTCTGTGTTATATTAGGTGTGTATACTATATATGTAGCTGTATGTGTTATATTAGGTCTGTATACTGTATATGTAGCTGTCTGTGTTATATTAGGTCTGTATACTGTATATGTAGCTGTCTGTGTTATATTAGGTCTGTATATGTAGCTGTCTGTGTCATATTAGGTCTGTATATGTAGCTGTCTGTGTTATATTAGGTCTGTATATGTAGCTGTCTGTGTTATATTAGGTCTGTATACTGTATCTGTAGCTGTCTGTGTTATATTAGGTCTGTATACAGTACATGTAGCTGTCTGTGTTATATTAGGTCTGTATACTGTATATGTAGCTGTCTGTGTTATATTAGGTCTGTATATGTAGCTGTCTGTGTTATATTAGGTCTGTATATGTAGCTGTCTGTGTTATATTAGGTCTGTATATGTAGCTGTCTGTGATATATTAGGTCTGTATACTGTATATGTAGCTGTCTGTGTTATATTAGGTCTGTATATGTAGCTGTCTGTGTTATATTAGGTCTGTATACTGTATATGTAGCTGTCTGTGTTATATTAGGTCTGTATATGTAGCTGTTTGTGTTATATTAGGTCTGTATACTGTATATGTAGCTGTCTGTGATATATTAGGTCTGTATACTGTATATGTAGCTGTCTGTGTTATATTAGGTCTGTATATGTAGCTGTCTGTGTTATATTAGGTCTGTATACTGTATATGTAGCTGTCTGTGTTATATTAGGTCTGTATACTGTATATGTAGCTGTCTGTGTTATATTAGGTCTGTATACTGTATGTGTAGCTGTCTGTGTTATATTAGGTCTGTATATGTAGCTGTCTGTGATATATTAGGTCTGTATACTGTATATGTAGCTGTCTGTGTTATATTAGCTGTGTATACTGTATATGTAGCTGTCTGTGTTATATTAGGTCTGTATACTGTATATGTAGCTGTCTGTGTTATATTAGGTCTGTATACTGTATATGTAGCTGTCTGTGTTATATTAGGTCTGTATATGTAGCTGTCTGTGTTATATTAGGTCTGTATACTGTATATGTAGCTGTCTGTGCTATATTAGGTCTGTATACTGTATATGTAGCTGTCTGTGTTATATTAGGTCTGAATACTGTATATGTAGCTGTCTGTGTTATATTAGGTCTGTATACTGTATATGTAGCTGTCTGTGTTATATTAGGTCTGTATACTGTATATGTAGCTGTCTGTGTTATATTAGGTCTGTATATGTAGCTGTCTGTGATATATTAGGTCTGTATATGTAGCTGTCTGTGATATATTAGGTCTGTATACTGAATATGTAGCTGTCTGTGTTATATTAGGTCTGTATATGTAGCTGTCTGTGTTATATTAGGTCTGTATACTGTATATGTAGCTGTCTGTGATATATTAGGTCTGTATACTGTATATGTAGCTGTCTGTGTTATATTAGGTCTGTATATAAAGCTGTCTGTGTTATATTAGGTGTGTATACTATATATGTAGCTGTATGTGTTATATTAGGTCAGTATACTGTATATGTAGCTGTCTGTGTTATATTAGGTCTGTATACTGTATATGTAGCTGTCTGTGTTATATTAGGTCTGTATATGTAGCTGTCTGTGTCATATTAGGTCTGTATATGTAGCTGTCTGTGTTATATTAGGTCTGTATATGTAGCTGTCTGTGTTATATTAGGTCTGTATACTGTATCTGTAGCTGTCTGTGTTATATTAGGTCTGTATACAGTACATGTAGCTGTCTGTGTTATACTAGGTCTGTATACTGTATATGTAGCTGTCTGTGTTATATTAGGTCTGTATATGTAGCTGTCTGTGTTATATTAGGTCTGTATATGTAGCTGTCTGTGTTATATTAGGTCTGTATATGTAGCTGTCTGTGATATATTAGGTCTGTATACTGTATATGTAGCTGTCTGTGTTATATTAGGTCTGTATATGTAGCTGTCTGTGTTATATTAGGTCTGTATACTGTATATGTAGCTGTCTGTGTTATATTAGGTCTGTATATGTAGCTGTCTGTGTTATGTTAGGTCTGTATACTGTATATGTAGCTGTCTGTGATATATTAGGTCTGTATACTGTATATGTAGCTGTCTGTGTTATATTAGGTCTGTATATGTAGCTGTCTGTGTTATATTAGGTCTGTATACTGTATATGTAGCTGTCTGTGTTATATTAGGTCTGTATACTGTATATGTAGCTGTCTGTGTTATATTAGGTCTGTATACTGTATGTGTAGCTGTCAGTGTTATATTAGGTCTGTATATGTAGCTGTCTGTGATATATTAGGTCTGTATACTGTATATGTAGCTGTCTGTGTTATATTAGGTCTGTATATGTAGCTGTCTGTGTTATATTAGGTCTGTATACTGTATCTGTAGCTGTCTGTGTTATATTAGGTCTGTATACTGTATATTTAGCTGTCTGTGTTATATTAGGTCTGTATACTGTATATGTAGCTGTCTGTGTTATATTAGGTCTGTATATGTAGCTGTCTGTGTTATATTAGGTCTGTATATGTAGCTGTCTGTGATATATTATGTCTGTACACTGTATATGTAGCTGTCTGTGTTATATTTGGTCTGCACACTGTATATGTAGCTGTCTGTGTTATATTAGGTCTGTATACTGTATTTGTAGCTGTCTGTGTTATATTAGGTCTGTATACTGTACATGTAGCTGTCTGTGTTATATTAGGTCTGTATACTGTATATGTAGCTGTCTGTGTTATATTAGGTCTGTATACTGTATATGTAGCTGTCTGTGTTATATTAGGTCTGTATACTGTATATGTAGCTGTCTGTGTTATATTAGGTCTGTATATGTAGCTGTCTGTGTTATATTAGGTCTGTATACTGTATATGTAGCTGTCTGTGATATATTAGGTCTGTATACTGTATATGTAGCTGTTTGTGTTATATTAGGTCTGTATATGTAGCTGTCTGTGTTATATTAGGTCTGTATACTGTACATGTAGCTGTTTGTGTTATATTAGGTCTGTATATGTAGCTGTCTGTGTTATATTAGGTCTGTATACTGTATATGTAGCTGTCTGTGTTATATTAGGTCTGTATACTGTATATGTAGCTGTCTGTGTTATATTAGGTCTGTATATGTAGCAGTCTGTGATATATTAGGTCTGTATACTGTATATGTAGCTGTCTGTGTTATATTAGGTCTGTATATGTAGCTGTCTGTGTTATATTAGGTCTGTATACTGTATATGTAGCTGTCTGTGTTATATTAGGTCTGTATACTGTATATGTAGCTGTCTGTGTTATATTAGGTCTGTATTTGTAGCTGTCTGTGTTATATTAGGTCTGTATACTGTATATGTAGCTGTCTGTGTTATATTAGGTCTGTATATGTAGCTGTCTGTGTTATATTAGGTCTGTATACTGTATATGTAGCTGTCTGTGTTATATTAGGTCTGTATACGGTATATGTAGCTGTCTGTGTTATATTAGGTCTGTATACTGTATATGTAGCTGTCTGTGTTATATTAGGTGTGTATACTGTATATGTAGCTGTCTGTGTTATATTAGGTCTGTATACTGTATATGTAGCTGTCTGTGTTATATTAGGTCTGTATACTGTATATGTAGCTGTCTGTGTTATATTAGGTCTGTTTATGTAGCTGTCTGTGTTATATTAGGTCTGTATACTGTATATGTAGCTGTCTGTGTTATATTAGGTCTGTATACTGTATATGTAGCTGTCTGTGTTATATTAGGTCTGTATATGTAGCTGTCTGTGTTATATTAGGTCTGTATACTGTATATGTAGCTGTCTGTGTTATATTAGGTCTGTATATGTAGCTGTCTGTGTTATATTAGGTCTGTATATGTAGCTGTCTGTGATATATTAGGTCTGTATACTGTATATGTAGCTGTCTGTGTTATATTAGGTCTGTATATGTAGCTGTCTGTGTTATATTAGGTCTGTATATGTAGCTGTCTGTGTTATATTAGGTCTGTATATGTAGCTGTCTGTGATATATTAGGTCTGTATACTGTATCTGTAGCTGTCTGTGTTATATTAGGTCTGTATACTGTATATGTAGCTGTCTGTGTTATATTAGGTCTGTATACTGTATATGTAGCTGTCTGTGTTATATTAGGTCTGTATATGTAGCTGTCTGTGATATATTAGGTCTGTATACTGTATATGTAGCTGTCTGTGTTATATTAGGTCTGTATATGTAGCTGTCTGTGTTATATTAGGTCTGTATACTGTATATGTAGCTGCCTGTGATATATTAGGTCTGTATACTGTGTGATATATTAGGTCTGTATACTGTTTATGTAGCTGTCTCTGTTATATTAGGTCTGTATACTGTATATGTAGCTGTCTGTGTTATATTAGGTCTGTATACTGTATTTGTAGCTGTCTGTGTTATATTAGGTCTGTATACTGTATATGTAGCTGTCTGTGTTATATTAGGTCTGTATACTGTATATGTAGCTGTCTGTGTTATATTAGGTCTGTATACTGTATATGTAGCTGTTTGTGTTATATTAGGTCTGTATACTGTATATGTAGCTGTCTGTGTTATATTAGGTCTGTATATGTAGCAGTCTGTGATATATTAGGTCTGTATACTGTATATGTAGCTGTCTGTGTTATATTAGGTCTGCATATGTAGCTGTCTGTGTTATATTAGGTCTGTATACTGTATATGTAGCTGTCTGTGTTATATTATGTCTGTATACTGTATATGTAGCTGTCTGTGTTATATTAGGTCTGTATATGTAGCTGTCTGTGTTATATTAGGTCTGTATACTGTATATGTAGCTGTCTGTGTTATATTAGGTCTGTATACTGTATATGTAGCTGTCTGTGTTATATTAGGTCTGTATACTGTATATGTAGCTGTCTGTGTTATATTAGGTCTGTATATGTAGCTGTCTGTGTTATATTAGGTCTGTATATGTAGCTGTCTGTGTTATATTAGGTCTGTATATGTAGCTGTCTGTGATATATTAGGTCTGTATACTGTATATGTAGCTGTCTGTGTTATATTATGTCTGTATATGTAGCTGTCTGTGTTATATTAGGTCTGTATACGGTATATGTAGCTGTCTGTGTTATATTAGGTCTGTATACTGTATATGTAGCTGTCTGTGTTATATTAGGTGTGTATACTGTATATGTAGCTGTCTGTGTTATATTAGGTCTGTATACTGTATATGTAGCTGTCTGTGTTATATTAGGTCTGTATACTGTATATGTAGCTGTCTGTGTTATATTAGGTCTGTATATGTAGCTGTCTGTGTTATATTAGGTCTGTATACTGTAAATGTAGCTGTCTGTGTTATATTAGGTCTGTATATGTAGCTGTCTGTGTTATATTAGGTCTGTATATGTAGCTGTCTGTGATATATTAGGTCTGTATACTGTATATGTAGCTGTCTGTGTTATATTAGGTCTGTATATGTAGCTGTCTGTGTTATATTAGGTCTGTATATGTAGCTGTCTGTGTTATATTAGGTCTGTATATGTAGCTGTCTGTGATATATTAGGTCTGTATACTGTATCTGTAGCTGTCTGTGTTATATTAGGTCTGTATACTGTATATGTAGCTGTCTGTGTTATATTAGGTCTGTATATGTAGCTGTCTGTGTTATATTAGGTCTGTATACTGTATATGTAGCTGTCTGTGATATATTAGGTCTGTATACTGTATATGTAGCTGTCTGTGTTATATTAGGTCTGTATATGTAGCTGTCTGTGTTATATTAGGTCTGTATACTGTATATGTAGCTGTCTGTGTTATATTAGGTCTGTATACTGTATATGTAGCTGTCTGTGTTATATTAGGTCTGTATACTGTATGTGTAGCTGTCTGTGTTATATTAGGTCTGTATATGTAGCTGTCTGTGATATATTAGGTCTGTATACTGTATATGTAGCTGTCTGTGTTATATTAGGTGTGTATACTGTATATGTAGCTGTCTGTGTTATATTAGGTCTGTATACTGTATATGTAGCTGTCTGTGTTATATTAGGTCTGTATACTGTATATGTAGCTGTCTGTGTTATATTAGGTCTGTATATGTAGCTGTCTGTGTTATATTAGGTCTGTATACTGTATATGTAGCTGTCTGTGCTATATTAGGTCTGTATACTGTATATGTAGCTGTCTGTGTTATATTAGGTCTGAATACTGTATATGTAGCTGTCTGTGTTATATTAGGTCTGTATACTGTATATGTAGCTGTCTGTGTTATATTAGGTCTGTATACTGTATATGTAGCTGTCTGTGTTATATTAGGTCTGTATATGTAGCTGTCTGTGATATATTAGGTCTGTATATGTAGCTGTCTGTGATATATTAGGTCTGTATACTGAATATGTAGCTGTCTGTGTTATATTAGGTCTGTATATGTAGCTGTCTGTGTTATATTAGGTCTGTATACTGTATATGTAGCTGTCTGTGATATATTAGGTCTGTATACTGTATATGTAGCTGTCTGTGTTATATTAGGTCTGTATATAAAGCTGTCTGTGTTATATTAGGTGTGTATACTATATATGTAGCTGTATGTGTTATATTAGGTCTGTATACTGTATATGTAGCTGTCTGTGTTATATTAGGTCTGTATACTGTATATGTAGCTGTCTGTGTTATATTAGGTCTGTATATGTAGCTGTCTGTGTCATATTAGGTCTGTATATGTAGCTGTCTGTGTTATATTAGGTCTGTATATGTAGCTGTCTGTGTTATATTAGGTCTGTATACTGTATCTGTAGCTGTCTGTGTTATATTAGGTCTGTATACAGTACATGTAGCTGTCTGTGTTATATTAGGTCTGTATACTGTATATGTAGCTGTCTGTGTTATATTAGGTCTGTATATGTAGCTGTCTGTGTTATATTAGGTCTGTATATGTAGCTGTCTGTGTTATATTAGGTCTGTATATGTAGCTGTCTGTGATATATTAGGTCTGTATACTGTATATGTAGCTGTCTGTGTTATATTAGGTCTGTATATGTAGCTGTCTGTGTTATATTAGGTCTGTATACTGTATATGTAGCTGTCTGTGTTATATTAGGTCTGTATATGTAGCTGTCTGTGTTATGTTAGGTCTGTATACTGTATATGTAGCTGTCTGTGATATATTAGGTCTGTATACTGTATATGTAGCTGTCTGTGTTATATTAGGTCTGTATATGTAGCTGTCTGTGTTATATTAGGTCTGTATACTGTATATGTAGCTGTCTGTGTTATATTAGGTCTGTATACTGTATATGTAGCTGTCTGTGTTATATTAGGTCTGTATACTGTATGTGTAGCTGTCAGTGTTATATTAGGTCTGTATATGTAGCTGTCTGTGATATATTAGGTCTGTATACTGTATATGTAGCTGTCTGTGTTATATTAGGTCTGTATATGTAGCTGTCTGTGTTATATTAGGTCTGTATACTGTATCTGTAGCTGTCTGTGATATATTTGGTCTGTATACTGTATATTTAGCTGTCTGTGTTATATTAGGTCTGTATACTGTATATGTAGCTGTCTGTGTTATATTAGGTCTGTATATGTAGCTGTCTGTGTTATATTAGGTCTGTATATGTAGCTGTCTGTGATATATTAGGTCTGTACACTGTATATGTAGCTGTCTGTGTTATATTTGGTCTGTACACTGTATATGTAGCTGTCTGTGTTATATTAGGTCTGTATACTGTATTTGTAGCTGTCTGTGTTATATTAGGTCTGTATACTGTACATGTAGCTGTCTGTGTTATATTAGGTCTGTATACTGTATATGTAGCTGTCTGTGTTATATTAGGTCTGTATACTGTATATGTAGCTGTCTGTGTTATATTAGGTCTGTATACTGTATATGTAGCTGTCTGTGTTATATTAGGTCTGTATATGTAGCTGTCTGTGTTATATTAGGTCTGTATACTGTATATGTAGCTGTCTGTGATATATTAGGTCTGTATACTGTATATGTAGCTGTTTGTGTTATATTAGGTCTGTATATGTAGCTGTCTGTGTTATATTAGGTCTGTATACTGTACATGTAGCTGTTTGTGTTATATTAGGTCTGTATATGTAGCTGTCTGTGTTATATTAGGTCTGTATACTGTATATGTAGCTGTCTGTGTTATATTAGGTCTGTATACTGTATATGTAGCTGTCTGTGTTATATTAGGTCTGTATATGTAGCAGTCTGTGATATATTAGGTCTGTATACTGTATATGTAGCTGTCTGTGTTATATTAGGTCTGTATATGTAGCTGTCTGTGTTATATTAGGTCTGTATACTGTATATGTAGCTGTCTGTGTTATATTAGGTCTGTATACTGTATATGTAGCTGTCTGTGTTATATTAGGTCTGTATTTGTAGCTGTCTGTGTTATATTAGGTCTGTATACTGTATATGTAGCTGTCTGTGTTATATTAGGTCTGTATATGTAGCTGTCTGTGTTATATTAGGTCTGTATACTGTATATGTAGCTGTCTGTGTTATATTAGGTCTGTATACGGTATATGTAGCTGTCTGTGTTATATTAGGTCTGTATACTGTATATGTAGCTGTCTGTGTTATATTAGGTGTGTATACTGTATATGTAGCTGTCTGTGTTATATTAGGTCTGTATACTGTATATGTAGCTGCCTGTGTTATATTAGGTCTGTATACTGTATATGTAGCTGTCTGTGTTATATTAGGTCTGTTTATGTAGCTGTCTGTGTTATATTAGGTCTGTATACTGTATATGTAGCTGTCTGTGTTATATTAGGTCTGTATACTGTATATGTAGCTGTCTGTGTTATATTAGGTCTGTATATGTAGCTGTCTGTGTTATATTAGGTCTGTATACTGTATATGTAGCTGTCTGTGTTATATTAGGTCTGTATATGTAGCTGTCTGTGTTATATTAGGTCTGTATATGTAGCTGTCTGTGATATATTAGGTCTGTATACTGTATATGTAGCTGTCTGTGTTATATTAGGTCTGTATATGTAGCTGTCTGTGTTATATTAGGTCTGTATATGTAGCTGTCTGTGTTATATTAGGTCTGTATATGTAGCTGTCTGTGATATATTAGGTCTGTATACTGTATCTGTAGCTGTCTGTGTTATATTAGGTCTGTATACTGTATATGTAGCTGTCTGTGTTATATTAGGTCTGTATACTGTATATGTAGCTGTCTGTGTTATATTAGGTCTGTATATGTAGCTGTCTGTGATATATTAGGTCTGTATACTGTATATGTAGCTGTCTGTGTTATATTAGGTCTGTATATGTAGCTGTCTGTGTTATATTAGGTCTGTATACTGTATATGTAGCTGCCTGTGATATATTAGGTCTGTATACTGTATATGTAGCTGTCTCTGTTATATTAGGTCTGTATACTGTATATGTAGCTGTCTGTGTTATATTAGGTCTGTATACTGTATTTGTAGCTGTCTGTGTTATATTAGGTCTGTATACTGTATATGTAGCTGTCTGTGTTATATTAGGTCTGTATACTGTATATGTAGCTGTCTGTGTTATATTAGGTCTGTATACTGTATATGTAGCTGTTTGTGTTATATTAGGTCTGTATACTGTATATGTAGCTGTCTGTGTTATATTAGGTCTGTATATGTAGCAGTCTGTGATATATTAGGTCTGTATACTGTATATGTAGCTGTCTGTGTTATATTAGGTCTGTATATGTAGCTGTCTGTGTTATATTAGGTCTGTATACTGTATATGTAGCTGTCTGTGTTATATTATGTCTGTATACTGTATATGTAGCTGTCTGTGTTATATTAGGTCTGTATATGTAGCTGTCTGTGTTATATTAGGTCTGTATACTGTATATGTAGCTGTCTGTGTTATATTAGGTCTGTATACTGTATATGTAGCTGTCTGTGTTATATTAAGTCTGTATACTGTATATGTAGCTGTCTGTGTTATATTAGGTCTGTATATGTAGCTGTCTGTGTTATATTAGGTCTGTATATGTAGCTGTCTGTGTTATATTAGGTCTGTATATGTAGCTGTCTGTGATATATTAGGTCTGTATACTGTATATGTAGCTGTCTGTGTTATATTATGTCTGTATATGTAGCTGTCTGTGTTATATTAGGTCTGTATACGGTATATGTAGCTGTCTGTGTTATATTAGGTCTGTATACTGTATATGTAGCTGTCTGTGTTATATTAGGTGTGTATACTGTATATGTAGCTGTCTGTGTTATATTAGGTCTGTATACTGTATATGTAGCTGTCTGTGTTATATTAGGTCTGTATACTGTATATGTAGCTGTCTGTGTTATATTAGGTCTGTATATGTAGCTGTCTGTGTTATATTAGGTCTGTATACTGTATATGTAGCTGTCTGTGTTATATTAGGTCTGTATATGTAGCTGTCTGTGTTATATTAGGTCTGTATATGTAGCTGTCTGTGATATATTAGGTCTGTATACTGTATATGTAGCTGTCTGTGTTATATTAGGTCTGTATATGTAGCTGTCTGTGTTATATTAGGTCTGTATATGTAGCTGTCTGTGTTATATTAGGTCTGTATATGTAGCTGTCTGTGATATATTAGGTCTGTATACTGTATCTGTAGCTGTCTGTGTTATATTAGGTCTGTATACTGTATTTGTAGCTGTCTGTGTTATATTAGGTCTGTATACTGTATATGTAGCTGTCTGTGTTATATTAGGTCTGTATACTGTACATGTAGCTGTTTGTGTTATATTAGGTCTGTATATGTAGCTGTCTGTGTTATATTAGGTCTGTATACTGTACATGTAGCTGTTTGTGTTATATTAGGTCTGTATTTGTAGCTGTCTGTGTTATATTAGGTCTGTATACTGTATATTTTATTATTTATTTTATTTATTACCAGTTATTTATATAGCGCACACATATTCCGCAGCGCTTTACAGAGAATATTTGTCTATTCACTTCAGTCCCTGCCCCAGAGGAGCTTACAATCTATGTTCCCTACCACAGGTCTGTATACTGTATTTGTAGCTGTCTGTGTTATATTAGGTCTGTATACTGTATATGTAGCTGTCTGTGTTATATTAGGTCTGTATACTGTATATGTAGCTGTCTGTGTTATATTAGGTCTGTATATGTAGCTGTCTGTGTTATATTAGGTCTGTATATGTAGCTGTCTGTGTTATATTAGGTCTGTATACTGTATATGTAGCTGTCTGTGTTATATTAGGTCTGTATACTGTATATGTAGCTGTCTGTGTTATATTAGGTCTGTATACTGTATATGTAGCTGTCTGTGTTATATTAGGTCTGTATACTGTACATGTAGCTGTTTGTGTTATATTAGGTCTGTATATGTAGCTGTCTGTGTATATATTAGGTCTGTATACTGTATATGTAGCTGTTTGTGTTATATTAGGTCTGTATATGTAGCTGGATCACAGATGCCAGCAGGAGGTGTCCACGTCTTACAGACACCAGCTGGTGCATTGGCATATTAGCTGCCGATATCGCACAGCCGCTTCTTTACAGCTCTGCAATACCGTTCACATCAGTATCATGCCCTAAGTCCTTATTTATCAGGCCCTAAGTCCCAATTTATCATGCCCTAAGTCCCAATTTATCAGGCCGTAAGTCCCAATTTATCAGGCCCTAAGTCCTTATTTATCAGTCCCTAAGTCCCTATTTATCAGGCCCTAAGTCCCAATTTATCAGTCCCTAAGTCCCTATTTATCAGGCCCTAAGTCCCAATTTATCAGGCCCTAAGTCCTTATTTATCAGTCCCTAAGTGCCTATTTCTCAGGCCCTAAGTCCCAATTTCTCAGGCCCTAAGTCACAATTTCTCAGGCCCTAAGTCCCAATTTCTCAGGCCCTAAGTCCCAATTTCTTAGGCCCTAAGTCCCAATTTCTCAGGCCCTAAGTCCCTATTTATCAGGCCCTAAGTCCTTATTTATTAGTCCTTAAGTCCCAATTTCTCAGGCCCTAAGTCCCTATTTATCAGGCCCTAAGTCCCAATTTATCAGTCCCTAAGTCCTTATTTATCAGTCCCTAAGTCCTAATTTCTCAGGCCCTACATCCCTATTTCTCAGGCCTTACGTCCCTATTTCTCAGGCCCTAAGTCCCTATTTATCAGGCCCTAAGTCCCTATTTATCAGGCCCTAAGTCCCTATTTATCAGACCCTAAGTCCTTATTTATCAGTCCCTAAGTCCCTATTTATCAGGCCCCTTCTACATAAAAATTACATGAATGACTAACTGTAGGTATCCAGGTTATTTATGCAGAGCCTGATGCAGGAGATATCAGAGATGTCTAAATAATAACACTAAAGACCATTATTGTCAATGGGGGCTGCGGTCTGATTCCTATGTATTAAGCTACATAAAGCATCAGTTTCAAGAGCTTGTCCATACAGTGTAATGCATTTAATATGTGCGGCATCAGGAAATGCGATGATGTCACAGCGATGATGTCACTTTACCTCCAGGAAAGTCCCTGATCGGAGCTGCTGTCCCTGCAAGAGATCTTTGATAAATAGCCCTGAAAAGAAACCAGACAATACGTGGCAATAAGGAATGCTCATTGGGAGCCAGTCATACAGATTGTACATGTGTTCTTCCATTGTCAGACAATTCTATGAGTCTGGGCCAGTAACCACTTTCTATATCTAGCACTTATCCCTATGTATCATATACCGATTTCCCTGTAGCCCTCGTACCTCATAGTCTGTCTGTATTAGAATTAGCTGATAACTGTTTTGTTACCAATTGTAAAGTACAACTGAATATTCTGCTATCCAAGTAACTTAATAAATAAATGTTAATAAATTCAACAGATTGCCAAAAGAAAAAAAGTTTGTATTATATTAGAAATAACTGTATACATCTGCCTCGGTGATGTTAGGTGTCATCCACTAGGGGGCGTCACTACACTAAGAAGACATGTATTCCTAAACCTGAGAGTTTGTAAAGGAGAAGTATCTATCTATCTATCTATCTATCTATCTATCTATCTATCTATCTATCTATCTATCTATCTATCTATCTATCTATCTATCTATCTATCTATCTATCTATCTATATCATATCTATCATCTATCTATCTATCTATCTATCTATCTATCTATCTATCTATCTATCTATCTATCTATCTATCTATCTATCTATCTATCTCATATCTATCATCTATCTATCTATCTATCTATCTATCTATCTATCTATCTGTCTGTCTGTCTGTCTGTCTCATATCATGAGGGGGTGGGGGGAGGAAGGGTGGGCTCCATTTTTTTATTTGCCCTGGGCTCCAACTACCCTAGTTACGCCACTACCGCGTGCGCACATATATTTCTAGACACATATAGAAAGTAAAGTACATTTCCTCTATAGATCACATTTGATCCTGTGTATAAAGAAGACTTGCGGCATTTGTAAGATCTCTCAGTAAAGAGCATTCTAAACGCCAAACCATATAATTGGTTGTGAGAGACCAGATCCTGGTAATAATCTCTCCTAATGCAAAGCTTCCGCGCTGCAGATGGACGGTGGGACGCTGTCATTCAGGAGATCTATTTACATCTCACTGAGCCCCTCTCTTATTAGGACTGACAGCCGGGGGGCTTTCCTGTGGGCCCTTGTTAGGCTGTTACACGGCTCACACACTCCAGTATATCTGCTAAGAGCTGTCAGCATTCCGCTCAATTACAGCTAAGTCCCAGCTCCTTATGGTCACATCCACTCAGGTACCAAACATCACAAGTTAGCGCTAATCAGGACGTCCAGGGTTCACCTCTCTGCGTGCGGGAAATGCTCTAATCAAGATGAATTTTTTCCAGTTTGAGGGTAACCGGAGACTTTCCTGCTCTCTCTGTACTTTCCTTAAACACAAAATGATCTAATTCCCGGCACAAGCGAAGAAGGAGCCGCAAGAGTGGGGCGAGGAGACGAGAGCGCTGCTGTGGGGCTGACGCTGGGGGCTTTAGGTGTCCTGAGATTTGGAGGTGGCAGAACCCCCTCCCCACATATATCCTCTGATCCTGGGGCCTATTCTGAGTGGGACGCGATGCTGATATTCGCACAAATGGTCCATGTTCTACAAATGCGCTTGCATTTAAGTAGCAAAAATTGCATGCATCCCCCATAGTGTGCACACCCAGCGTCGCAGTAGCAGCATGGCGCAGGGGAAAGTCTACATGGTGCATCTGATGGCAGCGTCTAAAGGCGCACAAAGTGGGTGTCTCAGTCCTTGCACGGCTGTACCTCAGGGGAGGGGCTTATTAGCATTAGCACAAGGCTGCGGACACGAATCAGAACCGCCCCCCCTCTGAGGTCTGAGCTTAGGCGCCTGCTCATTGAAGGTATATAGTATATATGAAATTATAAAGGATGAAGTGGCCATTATTAAAGAAAGAAATATAACTATAACTCAGAGGGAGACAAGATAAGCCGTGCAGTCTATGGGGCCTATTCACCATCGTATGGCCCCTGATGATTAAGTATATTTCTCTGTTAGGGAAACTTAAGTATCCAACTCACAGCGGGGGACAGTTTACGCCAAAGCAATTCATCATTGCTCCGGTGCGGGGACAGCTGTCCCCTCGGTTAGTATCATAGTTACAGCAGTAGCTGCGTTACTTACCTCCTCCCCGTCAGCGCGGCTACACATGCGCACAGCCGCCGGGGAGTCTGTGAGAAGGTGGAGGAGGGATCCTCTGTGAGAAAGTGGAGGAGGGATTCTCTCGGATCCCTCTTCACATCCCCGGATCTCCTTCCCATAGGAATTAGAGCGGCTACGAGAGCGAGCGCTGTCTGAAGATGACGCTTGTTCTGCGCTTGTTCTAGTGAGCAAACTCCAAACATTTTCAGTTTTCGGAGTTTGCTGACTCTGGGCGCAGGAGATGAGGCGTAAATTCTACGCTGGGCGCAGGAGATGAGGCGTAAATTCTACGCTGGACGCAGGAGATGAGGCGTAAATTCTACGCTGGGCGCAGGAGATGAGGGGTAAATCCTACGCTGGGTGCAGGAGATGAGGCGTAAATTCTACGATGGGCGCAGGAGATGAGGCGTCAATTCTACGCTGGGCGCAGGAGATGATGCGTAAATTCTATGCTGGGCGCAGGAGATGATGCGTAAATTCTATACTGGGCGCAGGAGATGATGCGTAAATTCTACGCTGGTCGCAGGATATGAGGAATAAATTCTACGCTGGGCGCAGGAGATGAGGCGTAAATTCTACGCTGGGTGCAGGAGATGATGCGTAAATTCTATGCTGGGCGCAGGAGATGATGCGTAAATTCTATGCTGGGCGCAGGATATGAGGAAAAAATTCTACGCTGGTCGCAGGAGATGAGGCGTAAATTCTACGCTGGGCGCAGGAGATGATGCGTAAATTCTATGCTGGGAGCAGGGGATGATGCGTAAATTCTATGCTGGGCGCAGGAGATGAGGTGCAAATTGTACGCTGGGCGCAGGAGATGAGGCGCAAATTCTACGCTGGGCGCAGGAGATGAGGCGTAAATCCTACACTGGGCGCAGGAGATGAGGCGTAAATTCTACGATGGGCGCAGGAGATGAGGTGTCAATTCTACGCTGGGCGCAGGAGATGAGGCGTAAATTCTACGCTGGATGCAGGAGATGAGGTGTAAATTCTACGCTGGGCGCAGGAGATGAGGCGTAAATTCTATGCTGGGCGCAGGAGATGATGCGTAAATTCTATACTGGGCGCAGGAGATGATGCGTAAATTCTACGCTGGTCGCAGGATATGAGGAATAAATTCTACGCTGGGCGCAGGAGATGAGGCGTAAATTCTACGCTGGGCGCAGGATATGAGGAAAAAATTCTACGCTGGGCGCAGGAGATGAGGCGTAAATTCTACGCTGGGCGCAGGAGATGATGCGTAAATTCTATGCTGGGAGCAGGGGATGATGCGTAAATTCTATGCTGGGCGCAGGATATGAGGCGTAAATTCTACGCTGGACGCAGGAGATGAGGCGTAAATTCTACGCTGGGCGCAGGAGATGAGGTGTAAATTCTACGCTGGGAGCAGGGGATGAGGTGTAAATTCTGTGCTGGGCGCAGGAGATGATGCGTAAATTCTATGCTGGGCGCAGGAGACGATGCGCAAATTCTATGCTGGTCGCAGGATATGAGCAATAAATTCTATGCTGGGCGCAGGAGATGAGGTGTAAATTCTACACTGGGAGCAGGGGATGATGCGTAAATTCTATGCTTGGTGCAGGAGATGAGGCGTAAATTCTACGCTGGGCGCAGGAGATGAGGCGTAAATTCTGTGCTGCGCGCTGGAGATGAGGCGTAAATTCTACGCTGGGCGCTGGAGATGAGGCGTAAATTCTACGCTGGGCGCAGGAGATGAGGCGTAAATTCTACGCTGGGCGCAGGAGATGAGGCGTAAATTCTACGCTGGGCGCAGGAGATGAGGCGTAAATTCTACGCTGGGCGCTGGAGAAGAGGCGTAAATTCTATGCTGGGCGCAGGAGATGAGGCGTAAATTCTACGCTGGGCGCAGGAGATGAGGCGTAAATACGCTGGGCGCAGGAGATGAGGTGTAAATTCTACGCTGGGCGCAGGAGATGAGGCGTAAATTCTACGCTGGGCGCAGGAGATGATGCGTAAATTCTATGCTGGGCACAGGAGATGATGCGTAAATTCTATGCTGGGCGCTGGATATGAGGTAAAAAATCTACGCTGGGCGCAGGAGATGAGGCGCAAATTCTACGCTGGGCGCAGGAGATGATGCGTAAATTCTATGCTGGGAGCAGGGGATGATGCGTAAATTCTATGCTGGGCGCAGGATATGAGGCGTAAATTCTACGCTGGGCGCAGGAGATGAGGCGTAAATTCTACGCTGGGCGCAGGAGATGAGGTGTAAATTCTACGCTGGGAGCAGGGAATGAGGTGTAAATTCTGTGCTGGGCGCAGGAGACGATGCGTAAATTCTATGCTGGGCGCAGGAGACGATGCGTAAATTCTACGCTGGTCGCAGGATATGAGGAATAAATTCTATGATGGGCGCAGGAGATGAGGCGTAAATTCTACGCTGGGCGCTGGAGATGATGCATAAATTCTATGCTGGGAGCAGGGGATGATGCGTAAATTCTACGCTGGGTGCAGGATATGAGGCGTAAATTCTACGCTGGGCGCAGGAGATGAGGTGTAAATTCTACACTGGTAGCAGGGGATGAGGTGTAAATTCTGTGCTGGGCGCAGGAGATGAGGCGTAAATTCTACGCTGGGCGCAGGAGATGAGGTGTAAATTCTACACTGGGAGCAGGGGATGAAGCCTAAATTCTATGCTTGGCGCAGGAGATGAGGCGTAAATTCTACGCTGGGGGCAGGAGATGAGGCGTAAATTGTGTGCTGGGCGCTGGAGATGAGGCGTAAATTCTACGCTGGGCGCTGGAGATGAGGCGTAAATTCTACGCTGGGCGCTGGAGATGAGGCGTAAATTCTACGCTGGGCGCAGGAGATGAGGCGTAAATTCTACGGTGGGCGCAGGAGATGAGGCGTAAATTCTACGCTGGGCGCAGGAGATGAGGTGCAAATTGTACGCTGGGCGCAGGAGATGAGGCGCAAATTCTACGCTGGGCGCAGGAGATGAGGCGTAAATCCTACACTGGGCGCAGGAGATGAGGCGTAAATTCTACGATGGGCGCAGGAGATGAGGTGTCAATTCTACGCTGGGCGCAGGAGATGAGGCGTAAATTCTACGCTGGATGCAGGAGATGAGGTGTAAATTCTACGCTGGGCGCAGGAGATGAGGCGTAAATTCTATGCTGGGCGCAGGAGATGATGCGTAAATTCTATACTGGGCGCAGGAGATGATGCGTAAATTCTACGCTGGTCGCAGGATATGAGGAATAAATTCTACGCTGGCCGCAGGAGATGAGGCGTAAATCCTACGCTGGGTGCAGGAGATGAGGCGTAAATTCTACGATGGGCGCAGGAGATGAGGCGTCAATTCTACGCTGGGTGCAGGAGATGAGGCGTAAATTCTACGCTGGATGCAGGAGATGAGGCGTAAATTCTACGCTGGGCGCAGGAGATGATGCGTAAATTCTATGCTGGGCGCAGGAGATGATGCGTAAATTCTATACTGGGCGCAGGAGATGATGCGTAAATTCTACGCTGGTCGCAGGATATGAGGAATAAATTCTACGCTGGGCGCAGGAGATGAGGCGTAAATTCTACGCTGGGTGCAGGAGATGATGCGTAAATTCTATGCTGGGCGCAGGAGATGATGCGTAAATTCTATGCTGGGCGCAGGATATGAGGAAAAAATTCTACGCTGGGCGCAGGAGATGAGGCGTAAATTCTACGCTGGGCGCAGGAGATGATGCGTAAATTCTATGCTGGGAGCAGGGGATGATGCGTAAATTCTATGCTGGGCGCAGGATATGAGGCGTAAATTCTACGCTGGGCGCAGGAGATGAGGCGTAAATTCTACGCTGGGTGCAGGAGATGAGGTGTAAATTCTACGCTGGGAGCAGGGGATGAGGTGTAAACTCTGTGCTGGGCGCAGGAGATGATGCGTAAATTCTATGCTGGGCGCAGGAGACGATGCGTAAATTCTATGCTGGTCGCAGGATATGAGCAATAAATTCTATGCTGGGCGCAGGAGAAGAGGCGTAAATTCTACGCTGGGCGCAGGATATGAGGCGTAAATTCTATGCTGGGCGCAGGAGATGAGGCGTAAATTCTACGCTGGGCGCAGGAGATGAGGTGTAAATTCTACACTGGGAGCAGGGGATGATGCGTAAATTCTATGCTTGGCGCAGGAGATGAGGCGTAAATTCTACGCTGGGCGCAGGAGATGAGGCGTAAATTCTGTGCTGGGCGCTGGAGATGAGGCGTAAATTCTACGCTGGGCGCTGGAGATGAGGCGTAAATTCTACGCTGGGCGCAGGAGACGAGGCGTAAATTCTACGCTGGGCGCAGGAGATGAGGCGTAAATTCTACGCTGGGTGCATGAGATGAGGCGTAAATTCTACGCTGGGCGCTGGAGAAGAGGCGTAAATTCTACGCTGGGCGCAGGAGATGAGGCGTAAATTCTACGCTGTGCGCAGGAGATGAGGCGTAAATACGCTGGGCGCAGGAGATGAGGCGTAAATTCTACGCTGGGCGCAGGAGATGATGCGTAAATTCTACACTGGTAGCAGGAGATGATGCGTAAATTCTACGCTGGGCGCAGGAGATGAGGTGTAAATTCTACACTGGGAGCAGGGGATGATGCGTAAATTCTATGCTTGGCGCAGGAGATGAGGCGTAAATTCTACGCTGGGGGCAGGAGATGAGGCGTAAATTCTGTGCTGGGCGCTGGAGATGAGGCGTAAATTCTACGCTGGGCGCTGGAGATGAGGCGTAAATTCTACGCTGGGCGCTGGAGATGAGGTGTAAATTCCACGCTGGGCGCAGGAGATGAGGCGTAAATTCTACGGTGGGCGCAGGAGATGAGGCGTAAATTCTACGCTGGGCGCAGGAGATGAGGCGCAAATTGTACGCTGGGCGCAGGAGATGAGGCGCAAATTCTACGCTGGGCGCAGGAGATGAGGCGTAAATCCTTCACTGGGCGCAGGAGATGAGGCGTAAATTCTACGATGGGCGCAGGAGATGAGGCGTCAATTCTACGCTGGGCGCAGGAGATGAGGCGTAAATTCTATGCTGGGCGCAGGATATGAGGAAAAAATTCTACGCTGGGCGCAGGAGATGAGGCGTAAATTCTATGCTGGGAGCAGGGGATGATGCGTAAATTCTATGCTGGGCGCAGGATATGAGGCGTAAATTCTACGCTGGGCGCAGGAGATGAGGCGTAAATTCTACGCTGGGCGCAGGAGATGAGGTGTAAATTCTACGCTGGGAGCAGGGGATGAGGGGTAAATTCTGTGCTGGGCGCAGGAGATGATGCGTAAATTCTATGCTGGGCGCAGGAGACGATGCGTAAATTCTATGCTGGCCGCAGGATATGAGGAATAAATTCTATGCTGGGCGCAGGAGATGAGGCGTAAATTCTACGCTGGGCGCAGGAGATGATGCGTAAATTCTATGCTGGGAGCAGGGGATGATGCGTAAATTCTACGCTGGGCGCAGGATATGAGGCGTAAATTCTATGCTGGGCGCAGGAGATGAGGCGTAAATTCTACGCAGGGCGCAGGTGATGAGGTGTAAATTCTACACTGGGAGCAGGGGATGAGGTGTAAATTCTGTGCAGGGCGCAGGAGATGATGCGTAAATTCTACACTGGGCGCAGGAGACGATGCGTAAATTCTATGCTGGTCGCAGGATATGAGGAATAAATTCTATGCTGGGCGCAGGAGATGAGGCGTAAATTCTACTCTGGGCGCAGGAAATGATGCGTAAATTCTAAGCTGGGAGCAGGGGATGATGCGTAAATTCTACGCTGGGCGCAGGATATGAGGCGTAAATTCTATGCTGGGCGCAGGAGATGAGGCGTAAATTCTGTGCAGGGCGCAGGAGATGATGCGTAAATTCTATGCTGGGCGCAGGAGCTGAGGCGTAAATTCTACGCTGGGCGCAGGAGATGAGGTGTAAATTCTACGCTGGGAGCAGGGGATGAGGTGTAAATTCTGTGCTGGGTGCAGGAGACGATGCGTAAATTCTATGCTGGGCGCAGGAGACGATGCGTAAATTCTATGCTGGTCGCAGGATATGAGGAATAAATTCTATGCTGGGCGGAGGAGATGAGGCGTAAATTCTACGCTGGGCGCAGGAGATGATGCGTAAATTCTATGCTGGGAGCAGGGGATGATGCGTAAATTCTACGCTGGGCGCAGGATATGAGGCGTAAATTCTACGCTGGGCGCAGGAGATGAGGTGTAAATTCTACACTGGGAGCAGGGGATGATGCGTAAATTCTACGCTGGGCGCAGGAGATGAGGCGTAAATTCTACACTGGGCGCGGGAGATGAGGCGTAAATTCTACGCTGGGCGCAGGAGATGAGGCTTAATTCTACGCTGGGCGCAGGAGATGAGGCGTAAATTCTACGCTGGGCGCAGGAGATGAGGCGTAAATTCTTCGCTGGGCGCAGGAGATGAGGCATAAATTCTACGCTGGGTGCAGGAGATGAGGCGTAAATTCTACGCTGGGCGCGGGAGATGAGGCGTAAAATCTACGCTGGGCACGGGATATGAGGTGTAAATTCTACGCTTGGCGCGGGAGATGGGGCGTAAATTCTATGCTGGGTGCAGGAGATGAGGCGTAAATTCTACGGTAGGCGCAGGAGATGAGGCGTAAATTCTACGGTGGGCGCAGGAGATGAGGCATAAATTGTACGCTGGGCACAGGAGATGAGGCGCAAATTGTAAGCTGGGCGCAGGAGGTGAGGCATAAATTCTACGCTGGGCGCAGGAGATGAGGCGTCAATTCTACGCTGGGCGCAGGAGATGAGGCGTCAATTCTACGCTGGGCGCAGGAGATGAGGCGTCAATTCTACGCTGGGCGCAGGAGATGAGGCGTCAATTCTACCCTGGGCGCAGGAGATGAGGCGTCAATTCTACGCTGGGCGCAGGAGATGAGGCGTCAATTCTACGCTGGGCGCAGGAGATGAGGTGTCAATTCTATGCTGGGCGCAGGAGATGAGGCGTCAATTCTACCCTGGGCGCAGGAGATGAGGCGTAAATTCTACTCTGGGCGCAGGAGATGAGGCGTAAATTCTACGCTGGATGCAAGAGATGAGGCGTAAATTCTACGTTGGGCGCAGGAGATGAGGCGTAAATCCTACGCTGGGTGCAGGGGATGAGGTGTAAATTCTGTGCAGGGCGCAGGAGATGATGAGTAAATTCTACGCTGGGCGCAGGAGATGAAGCGTAAATTCTACGCTGGGCGCAGGAGATGAGGTGTAAATTCTACGCTGGGCGCAGGAGATGATGCGTAAATTCTATGCTGGATGCAGGAGATGAGGCGTAAATTCTACGCTGGGCGCAGGAGATAAGGCGTAAATTCTACGCTGGATGCAGGAGATGAGGCGTAAATTCTACGCTGGGCGCAGGAGATGATGCGTAAATTCTATGCTGGGCGCAGGAGATGATGCGTAAATTCTATACTGGGCGCAGGAGATGATGCGTAAATTCTACGCTGGTCGCAGGAGATGAGGAATAAATTCTACGCTGGGCGCAGGAGATGAGGCGTAAATTCTACGCTGGGTGCAGGAGATGATGCGTAAATTCTATGCTGGGCGCAGGAGATGATGCGTAAATTCTATGCTGGGCGCAGGATATGAGGAAAAAATTCTACGCTGGGCGCTGGAGATGAGGCGTAAATTCTACGCTGGGCGCAGGAGATGATGCGTAAATTCTATGCTGGGAGCAGGGGATGATGCGTAAATTCTACGCTGGGCGCAGAATATGAGGCGTAAATTCTACGCTGGGCGCAGGAGATGAGGCGTAAATTCTACGCTGGGCGCAGGAGATGAGGTGTAAATTCTACGCTGGGAGCAGGGGATGAGGTGTAAATTCTGTGCTGGGTGCAGGAGACGATGCGTAAATTCTATGCTGGGCGCAGGAGACGATGCGTAAATTCTATGCTGGTCGCAGGATATGAGGAATAAATTCTATGCTGGGCGCAGGAGATGAGGCGTAAATTCTACGCTGGGCGCAGGAGATGATGCGTAAATTCTATGCTGGGAGCAGGGGATGATGCGTAAATTCTACGCTGGGCGCAGGATATGAGGCGTAAATTCTACGCTGGGCGCAGGAGATGAGGTGTAAATTCTACACTGGGAGCAGGGGATGATGCCTAAATTCTACGCTGGGCGCAGGAGATGAGGCGTAAATTCTACACTGGGCGCGGGAGATGAGGCGTAAATTCTACGCTGGGCACGGGAGATGAGGCGTAAATTCTACGCTTGGCGCGGGAGATGGGGCGTAAATTCTATGCTGGGCGCAGGAGATGAGGCGTAAATTCTACGGTAGGCGCAGGAGATGAGGCGTAAATTCTACGGTGGGCGCAGGAGATGAGGCGTAAATTGTACGCTGGGCGCAGGAGATGAGGTGCAAATTGTAAGCTGGGCGCAGGAGGTGAGGCATAAATTCTACGCTGGTCGCAGGTATGAGGAATAAATTCTACGCTGGGCGCAGGAGATGAGGCGTAAATTCTACGCTGGGCGCAGGAGATGATGCGTAAATTCTATGCTGGGAGCAGGGGATGATGCGTAAATTCTACGCTGGGCGCAGGATATGAGGCGTAAATTCTACGCTGGGCGCAGGAGATGAGGCGTAAATTCTACGCTGGGCGCAGGAGATGAGGTGTAAATTCTACACTGGGAGCAGGGGATGAGGTGTAAATTCTGTGCTGGGCGCAGGAGATGATGCGTAAATTCTACGCTGGGCGCAGGAGATGAGGCGTGAATTCTACGCTGGGCGCAGGAGATGAGGTGTAAATTCTAAACTGGGAGCAGGGGATGATGCGTAAATTCTACGCTTGGCGCAGGAGATGAGGCGTCAATTCTACGCTGGGCACAGGAGATGAGGCGTAAATTCTGTGCTGGGTGCTGGAGATGAGGCGTAAATTCTACGCTGGGCGCAGGAGATGAGGCGTAAATTCTACGCTGGGCGCTGGAGATGAGGCGGAAATTCTATGCTGGGCGCAGGAGATGAGGCGTAAATTCTACGCTGGGTGCAGGAGATGAGGCGTAAATTCTACGCTGGGCGCTGGAGATGAGGCGTAAATTCTACGCTGGGCGCAGGAGATGAGGCGTAAATTCTACGCTGGGCGCAGGAGATGAGGCTTAATTCTACGCTGGGCGCAGGAGATGAGGCGTAAATTCTACGCTGAGAGCAGGAGATGAGGTGTAAATTCTTCGCTGGGCGCAGGAGATGAGGCGTAAATTCTACGCTGGGCGCAGGAGATGAGGCATAAATTCTACGCTGGGCGCGGGAGATGAGGCGTAAATTCTACGCTGGGCACGGGAGATGAGGCGTAAATTCTACGCTTGGCGCGGGAGGTGGGGCGTAAATTCTATGCTGGGCGCAGGAGATGAGGCGTAAATTCTACGGTAGGCGCAGGAGATGAGGCGTAAATTCTACGGTGGGCGCAGGAGATGAGGCGTAAATTGTTAGCTGGGCGCAGGAGATGAGGCGCAAATTGTAAGCTGGGCGCAGGAGGTGAGGAATAAATTCTACGCTGTGCGCAGGAGATGAGGCGTCAATTCTACGCTGGGCGCAGGAGATGAGGCGTCAATTCTACGCTGGGCGCAGGAGATGAGGCGTCAATTCTACACTGGGCGCAGGAGATGAGGCGTCAATTCTACGCTGGGCGCAGGAGATGAGGCGTAAATTCTGTGCTGGGCGCAGGAGATGAGGCGTCAATTCTACGCTGGGCGCAGGAGATGAGGTGTCAATTCTACGCTGGGCGCAGGAGATGAGGCGTCAATTCTACCCTGGGCGCAGGAGATGAGGCGTAAATTCTACGCTGGGCGCAGGAGATGAGGCGTAAATTCTACGCTGGACGCAGGAGATGAGGCGTAAATTCTACGTTGGGCGCAGGAGATGAGGCAGAAATCCTACGCTGGGTGCAGGAGATGAGGCGTAAATTCTACGATGGGCGCAGGAGATGAGGCGTCAATTCTACGCTGGGCGCAGGAGATGAGGCGTAAATTCTACGCTGGATGCAAGAGATGAGGCGTAAATTCTACGCTGGGCGCTGGAGATGATGCGTAAATTCTATGCTGGGCGCAGGAGATGATGCGTAAATTCTATGCTGGGCGCAGGATATGAGGAAAAAATTCTACGCTGGGCGCAGGAGATGAGGCGTAAATTCTACGCTGGGCGCAGGAGATGATGCGCAAATTCTATGCTGGGAGCAGGGGATGATGCGTTAATTCTATACTGGGCGCAGGATATGAGGTGTAAATTCTACGCTGGGAGCAGGGGATGAGGCGTAAATTCTACGCTGGGAGCAGGGGATGAGGCGTAAATTCTGTGCTGGGCGCAGGAGATGATGCGTAAATTCTATGCTGGGCGCAGGAGACGATGCGGAAATTCTATGCTGGTCGCAGGATATGAGGAATAAATTCTATGCTGGGCGCAGGAGATGAGGCGTAAATTCTACGCTGGGCGCAGGAGATGATGCGTAAATTCTATGCTGGGAGCAGGGGATGATGCGTAAATTCTACGCTAGGCGCAGGATATGAGGCGTAAATTCTAAGCTGGGCGCAGGAGATGAGGCGTAAATTCTACGCTGGGCGCAGGAGATGAGGTGTAAATTCTACACTGGGAGCAGGGGATGATGCGTAAATTCTATGCTTGGCGCAGGAGATGAGGCGTAAATTCTACACTGGGCGCAGGAGATGAGGAGTAAATTCTACGCTGGGCGCAGGAGATGAGGCGTAAATTCTACGCTGGGCGCTGGAGATGAGGCGTAAATTCTACGCTGGGCGCTGGAGATGAGGCGTAAATTCTACGCTGGGCGCAGGAGATGAGGCGTAAATTCTACGCTGGGCGCAGGAGATGAGGCGGAAATTCTACGCTGGGCGCAGGAGATGAGGCGTAAATTCTACGCTGGGCGCAGGAGATGAGGCGTAAATTCTACGCTGGGCGCAGGAGATGAGGCGTGAATTCTACGCTGGGCGCAGGAGATGAGGCGTGAATTCTACGCTGGGCGCAGGCGATGAATCGTAAATCCTACGCTGGGCGCAGGAGATGAGGCGTAAATTCTACGCTGGGCGAAGGAGATGAGGCGTAAATTATACGCTGGGCGCAGGAGATGAGGCGTAAATTCTACGCTGGGCGCAGGAGATGAGGCGTAAATTCTACGCTGGGCACAGGAGATGAGGCGTAAATTCTACGCTGGGCGCTGGAGATGAGGCGTAAATTCTACGCTGGGCGCAGGAGATGAGGCGTAAATTCTACGCTGGGCGCAGGAGATGAGGCGTAAATTCTACGCTGGATGCAGGAGATGAGGCGTAAATTCTACGCTGGGCGCTGGAGATGAGGCGTAAATTCTACGCTGGGCGCAGGAGATGGGGCGTAAATTCTACGCTGGGCGAAGGAGATGAGGCGTAAATTCTATGCTGGGCGCAGGAGATGAGGCGTAAATCCTACGCTGGGCGCAGGCGATGAGTCGTAAATCCTACGCTGGGTGCAGGAGATGAGGCGTAAATTCTACGCTAGGCGAAGGAGATGAGGCGTAAATTCTACGCTGGGCGCAGGAGATGAGGCGTAAATTCTACGCTGGGCACAGGAGATGAGGCGTAAATTCTATGCTGGGCGCAGGAGATGAGGCGTAAATTCTACTCTGGGCGCAGGAGATGAGGCGTAAATTCTACGCTGGGCGAAGGAGATGAGGCGTAAATCCTACGCTGGGCGAAGGAGATGAGGCGTAAATCCTACGCTGGGTGCAGGCGATGAGGCGTAAATTCTACGCTGGGCGCAGGAGATGAGCCGTAAAGTCTACGCTGGGCGCAGGAGATGAGGCGTAAATTCTACGCTGGGCGCAGGAGATGAGGCGTAAATTCTACGCTGGGCGCAGGAGATGAGGCGTAAATTCTATGCTGGGCGCAGGAGATGAGGCGTAAATTCTATGCTGGGCGCGGGAGATGAGGCGTAAATTCTACGCTGGGCGCGGGAGATGAGGCGTAAATTCTACATATATATATATTAGCATACATAGTGTATATTAGTATACAGAGTAGATATATCTATTAGCATACATAGTACATATTAGTATACAGAGTATATAAATAATTGTATACATAGTATACAGTATATTAGTATACAGAGTACATATATCTATTAGCATACATAGTATATATTACTATACAGAGAATATAAATATTAGTATACATAGTTTACAGTATATTAGTATACAGAGTATATATAGTAGTATACATAGTATATGTTAGTATACAGAGTATATATATATTAGTCCCCCCCCCCACACACACACACATCTGCTGAGACATTACAGTTCTCTCTTCTGCCAGGTCAGTGAGGAACTACCCTGGAGAGAGGACCCATGACCCAAGCTAAGTTGGGGCTTTAGAAGGGTCCCCCAAACACCAGCCCCACTGTTATTGATATATAGTATCAGTATATTAGTAAACATAGTATATATTAGTACACAGAGTATATATATTAATACACAGAGTATATATATTAGTATACATAGTATATATATTAGTATACAGTAGGGGTGTGCACCGGCCACTTTTCGTGTTTTGTGTTTTGGTTTTGGATCTGGATCTTTTTTCGTGTTTTGGATCTGGATTGGTTTTGCCAAAACCACCCTCCGGTGTTTTGGGTTCTGGGTTTTGTGTTTTGGATCTGTATTTTTTTGAAAAAAAGCATAAAAACAGCTAAAATCACAGAATTTGTAGGTTTTTCTGCTCCTATGCTATTATTAACCTCAATAACCTTAATTTCCACTCATTTCCAGTCTATTCTGAACACCTCACACCTCACAATAGTGTTTTTATGTCCAAAAGGTTGCACCGAGGTAGCTGGATGACTATGCTAAGAGATACGAGTGGGCGGCACAAACACATGGCCCATCTAGGAGTGGCACTGCAGTGGCAGACAGGATGGCAGTTTGAAAAACTAGGCCCCAAACAGTACATAATGCAAAGAAAAAAAAGAGGTGCAAGATGGAATTGTCCCACCCACTCTTATGTTGTATAAACAGGACATGCACACTTTAACAAACCAATCATTTCAGCGCCAGGGTCTGCCACACAACTGTGGCTGAAATGATTGGTTCGTTTGGGCCCCCACAAAACAAGCTGGCAATTAATGTGTCCCTGCACAAACTGGCTCTACGGAGGCAAGATGTCATCCTCATCCTCCTCATCCACCGATTCCTCACCCTCTTCAGTGTGTACATCCTCATCCTCACAAAGTATTAACTCGTCCCCACTTGAATCCACCACCACAGGTCCCTCTGTACGTTCTGGAGGCTGGTCTCCCTGGAAGAGCTGATAATTCATTTTGATGAACATCATCTTCTCCACATTCTGTGGAAGCAACCTCCTACGCCTTTCGCTGACAAGGTTCCCGGCTGCACTAAACACTCTTTCGGAGTACACACTGGAGGGGGGGCAACTCAGGTAAAATAGAGCCAGTTTGTACAGGGGCCTCCAAATTGCCTCTTTTTCCTGCCAGTACAGGTATGGACTGTCTGACATGCCTACTTGGATGCTGTCACCGATGTAATCCTCCACCTTTCTGTCAATGGTGACAGTATCATATGCAGTGACAGTAGACATGTCAGAAATTGTTGCCAGGTCCTTCAGTCCGGACCAGATGTCCAAACTTGGTCCTGCCTGCCCTGCATCACCGCCAGCGGGTTGCTTAGGATACCTAAGTTTTTTCCTGGCAGCCCCAGTTGCGGGAAAAAATGAAGAAGGAGCTGTTGACGTGTCACGTTCCGCTTCAGCTGACAGTGTGTTCACCAGCAGGTCTTTGCACCTCTGCAGGCTTGTGTCGGCCGGAAAGAGAGACACCACATAGGCTTTAAACCTAGGATCGAGCACGGTGGCCAAAATGTAGTGGTCTGATTTCAACAGATTGACCACCCTGGAATCCTGGCAAAGCGAATGAAGGGTTTCATCCACAAGTCCCACATACCGAGTGGAATCGCTCCGTCTTAGCTCCTCCTTCACTTTCTCCAGCTGCTTCTGCAAAAGCCTGATGAGGGGAATGACCTGACTCAAGCTGGCAGTGTCTGAACTGACTTCACGTGTGGCAAGTTCGAAGGGCTGGAGAACCTTGCACAACACGGAAATCATTCTCCACTGCGCTTGAGTCAGGTGCATACCCCCTCCTTTGCCTATGTCATAGGTGGATGTATAGGCTTGAATGGCCTTTTGCTGCTCCTCCATCCTCTGAAGCATATAGAGGGTTGAGTTCCACCGCGTCACAACCTCTTGCTTCAGGTGATGGCGGGGCAGGTTCAAGAGTGTTTTCTGGTGCTCCAGTCTTTGGCACGCAGTCGCTGAATGGCGAAAGTGGGCAGAAATTTTTCGGGCCACCCAAAGCGTCTCCTGAACGCCCCTGTCGCTTTTCAGAAAATTCTGCACCACCAAGTTTATTGTGTGAGCAAAACATGGGACGTGCTGGAATTTGCCCAGATGTAATGCCCGCACAATATTGGTGGCATTGTCAGATATCACAAATCCCCAGGAGAGTCTAAGTGGGGTAAGCCACTGGGCGATGATTTCCCTAAGAGGTTGTCGGCGGTGCGCCTCTTACTGAAACCGGTGATACACAACATAGCCTGCCTTGGAACGAGCTGGCGTTTCTGAGAAACTGCGACTGGTGACGCTGCTGCTGTTGCTGCGTAAGGTGATACATCTAGCCAGTGGGCTGTCACAGTCATATAGTCCTTAGTCTGCCCTGTTCCACTTGTCCACATGTCCGTGGTTAAGTGGACATTGGGTACAACGGCATTTTTCAGGACACTGAGGACACTTTTTCTGACATTTCTGTACAGTCTCGGTATCGCCTGCCTAGTGAAGTGGAATCTAGACGGGATTTGGAACCGGGGACACACTACCTCCATCAATTGTCTAAATCCCACTGCACTAATGGCAGATACCAGACGCACGTCTAACACCAACATAGCAGTCAAGGCCTCAGTTATACGTTTTGCTTCAGGATGACTGCTGTCGTACTTCATCCTCCTCGCTAAGGACTGTTGGAGGGTCAATTGTTTAGTAAAAGTAGTGGTGTTCCTACTTCCTCTCTGGGATGATGAACGACTCCCAGCAGCAGCAATAGCAGCAGCAGCAGCAGTAGGCGTAGCAATGCAGGATCCTCCGGAGGAATCCCCGATAGGAGAGTCAGTCATGCCAGTGACATGGCCTGCAGGACTACTTCCGATCCTGACTAAGGAGGAAATTGACGAGGAGGGAGTTGACGGTGTGGTTTGCAGGCACTTGGATACAACAGGACAACGGGATTTAGGTGTCCCTGGACTGCTTACGGTCTTAGCCAAAGTTTCTGAACTTGACAGTAACTTATTATGAACGCGCTGCAGGTGCCGTATAAGGGAGGATGTTCCTAGGTGGTTAACGTCCCTACCCCTACTTATTCCACCTTTACATAAGGTACAGATGGCAAGACAGTTGTTGTCCGGATTTGGATAGAAATATTGCCAGACCAAAGAGGTGGAATGTTTGGTCTTCTGCCCAGGCATGACCGTGATGGGCTTTTTCATCCCACGGACAACAACTGTCTCCCCCGGAGCCTGATTTAAACAAACCACATCACCATCAGAATCCTCCTCGCCAACTTCCTCCTCAGCGCCAGCTACACCAGTATCCTCATCCTGTTGTACTTCAACAGTGACATCTTCAATTTGCATATCAGCAAGTGGACTGTTTGTGCTCCTTTCAGCACTTGCAGGGGGCGTGCAAATGGTGGAAAGAGCCACCTCTTCCCGTCCAGTGCTGGGAAGGTCAGGCATCGCAACCACCACCACACTTGGACTCTCCTTGGGGATTTGTGATATCTTCTTAGAAAGCACAGTTCTTCGCTGTGCTTTTGCCAGTTTAATTCTTTTGATTTTTTTAGTGGGAGGAGGGCTTCCATCGTCATGTGAAGCTGAACCACTAGTCATGAACATACTAGGGATCGACCTTAACCGTTCCTTGCCACTCCGTGTCGTAAATGGCATATTGGCAAGTTTACGTTTCTCTTCAGCTGATTTAAATGTCTTTTTCAAGGTCATTTTCCTGAACTTTGCCATTTGGGATTGTATGTGCCCTCTACTATGACATTGGGCATCGGCCTTGGCAGACGACGTTGATGGCATGTTATCGTCTATGTCATGACTAGTGGCAGCAGCTTCAGCACTAGGAGGAAGTGGTTCTTGATCTTTCTCTATTTTATTTTTATCGGAGAAAGTTTGGTCCTCCATTTATGTTATATCGATTTGATATATACGTGCGGCTAAACACAGAAAATAATTTTTTATTTTTGCTGGAGAGTAGTGCACTTTGTGGGTTACACCAGACTTTAAGAAATGAGCCAGCCGGCTCTTTACTTATGAGACACAGGCGCATGCTTGGCGCTGCTCCTTTGTTGATGCACGTGCGGCTACTGCGCACACAATTCACAAACACAGAAAATAATTTTTTTTTTGGTTTGGACTGGAGAGTACTTTGGGGATTACAGCACCCTTTAACGGTCAAGCCAGCCGGCCCTTTACTTATGACACAGGCGCACGCTTGGCACTACTTTGTTGATGCACGTGCGGCTACTGCGCACACAATTCACAAACACAGAAAATAATTTTTTTTTTGGTTTGGACTGGAGTGTACTTTGGGGGTTACAGCACCCTTTAACGGTCAAGCCAGCCGGCCCTTTACTTATGACACAGGCGCACGCTTGGCACTACTTTGTTGATGCACGTGCGGCTACTGCGCACACAATTCACAAACACAGAAAATAATTTTTTTTTTGGTTTGGACTGGAGTGTACTTTGGGGGTTACAGCACCCTTTAACGGTCAAGCCAGCCGGCCCTTTACTTATGACACAGGCGCACGCTTGGCACTACTTTGTTGATGCACGTGCGGCTACTGCGCACACAATTCACAAACACAGAAAATATATATTTTTTTGGTTTGGAGTGTACTTTGGGGGTTACAGCACCCTTTAACGGTCAAGCCAGCCGGCCCTTTACTTATGACACAGGCGCACGCTTGGCACTACTTTGTTGATGCACGTGCGGCTACTGCGCACACAATTCACAAACACAGAAAATATATTATTTTTTTAGCCCTTGGGGGGAGCACCCCTGATGGACAGAGCACCCCCTGGAGAACACTACAGCACCCCTTTAGGACTGGGACACTGCACAGGACTTTGGAGTGGACACAGCCCCTATGGAGAACTGACTGCACAACACAGTCCAGCCAGCCCCTATGGACTTTGAAGTAGTGGACACAGCCCCTATTAACAACAGCAGCACAGCACAGCACAGCACAGCACAGCACAACACTACTCTGCACTACACTACACTACACTACACAGCCCAGCCAGCCCTAACTCCCACCCTCCTTCTTCACTGTCCACAGCCGAGTGAGAAAATGGCGCCGACGCGGGTACCTTATATAGGATTCAAAACCCGCGAGACTCGGAAGGCGGGATGATGACGTTTTGCCTCGATTTCAGATCCGAGTCAGGCGGGAAAAGTCGAGCCTGACTCGGATCTGCCTCGGATCGGGGGGGCTCGGGGGGGTTCGGATTTCAGAAATCCGAACCCGCTTACCCCTAGTATACAGTTTATATATTAGTATATATATAATATATATATATATATAGATATATATATTCGTATACATAGTATATATTAGTATACAGTATATATATATATATATATATTAGTATACATAGTATATATATTAGTATACAGAGTATATATATTAGTGTATATAGTCTATATTAGTATACAGAGTATATATATTAGTATACAGTTTATATATTAGTATCCATAGTATATATTAGTATACAGAGTATATATATATATATATATATATATATATATATATTAATATACATAGTATACATTAGTATACAGAGTATATATATATATTAGCATACAGAGTATATATATTAGCATACAGAGTATATATATATATTACTATACACAGAGCAAAGGCATAAGGACTGTGTAAATGTCCAGTCCAGGTGTTGCCTCAATCAGAGCCTGGAAAGACAGCTGATTACAGACACCTGTGATAAGCTGGTTTAAGAACTACAGAGACACTGGGGAAACAGCCTGACGGTGAGATAGTCACCCAGCTTATAGTCCTGGGGTTGACTAGTGTTAGGGATCCTGGAGCTGCCAGTCCTTGAAGAAATATTGCTGTATAGGAAGACTTTGTGTAACACCTTACCTGTGATACTGCCGTATCCTGTGCACCCGCCTCTGATACTGCCGTATCCTGTGTACCTGCCTGTGATACTGCCGTATCCTGTGCACCTGCCTGTGATACTGCCGTATCCTGTATACCTGCCTCTGATACTGCCGTATCCTGTGTACCTGCCTGTGATACTGCCCTATCCTGTGTACCTGCCTGTGATACTGCCCTATCCTGTGTACCTGCCTCTGATACTGCCCTATCCTGTGTACCTGCCTGTGATACTGCCGTATCCTGTGTACCTGCCTGCGATACTGCCGTATCCTGTGCACCTGCCTGCGATACTGCCGTATCCCGTGTACCTGCCTGTGATACTGCCGTATCCCGCGCACCTGCCTGTGATACTGCCGTATCCCGCATACCTGCCTGTGATACTGCCGTATCCCGCGCACCTGCCTGTGATACTGCCGTATTCCGCGCACCTGCCTGTGATACTGCCGTATCCCGTGCACCTGCCTGTGATACTGCCGTATCCTGTGCACCTGCCTGTGATGCTGCCGTATCCTGTGCACCTGCCTGTGATGCTGCCGTATCCTGTGCACCTGCCTGTGATGCTGCCGTATCCTGTGCACCTGCCTGTGATGCTGCCGTATCCTGTGCACCTGCCTGTGATGCTGCCGTATCCTGTGCACCTGCCTGTGATGCTGCCGTATCCTGTGTACCTGCCTGTGATACTGCCGTATCCTGTGTACCTGCCTGTGATACTGCCGTATCCTGTGTACCTGCCTGAGGTGAGCAATAACAGCCACTGATGGATTTTACCGAGTCTATGTGATTCTTGTCACAATAGTATAGATTAATAGTATATCTATTAGCAGGGGCTGGCTGGCAACTTTTAGCCTGGGGGGCAAATGCATGCAGGCGGCCCTGGCAGAGGAGTAGCGTGTAGCCAGGGTGCCCGAAGAACGTGCGTGCTACGGTGCCCCCCCCTCAAGTGTTCCAGGGAGGAGGCAGGTCCATGTGGGATTAATGTAAAGTAAAAATAAAGATTAGGGACAGCCCCATCGTAGTGCCCATATGCAGTGCCCCCCTGTGCCCCAGGTGAGGACCCCCTTATGCAGGCCTCCAGTAGTGCCCCCAGTAGTGATCCCCCCTATGCAGTGCCCCTTATACAGTGCATCCAGTAGTGGTACCCCCTGTGCAGTGCCCCTTGTGCCCCCAGTAGTAAGCCGCTTATATAGTGCCCCCAGTAGTGGTCCCCACTGTGCAGTGTCCCTTGTGCCCCCAGTAGCAGTCCACACCCTATGCAGTGCCCCCAATAGTGGTAACCCTTATGCAGTGCCCCTTAAATAGTGGTCCCAGTTGTAGTCTCCCCCCTATGCTGTACCCCCAGTATTGCCCTTTTTATAGAGCCCCCAGCAGTGGTCCCTCGATGCAGTGCCCCCAGTCGTAGTCCCCTCCCCCCTATGTAGTGCCCCTAGTAGTAGTCCCCTCCCCCTATGCAGTGCCCCTAGTAGTTGTCCCCTCCCCTTGTAGTGCCCATAGTAGTATTAATCCCTCCCTTGTAGTGCCCCAGTAGTAGTCCCCCATTGTAGTAGTAGTCCCCCCCCTTGTAGTGCCCCCAGTAGTAGTCCCCCCCAGTTTTAGTCCCCCCCTTGAAGTGCCCCCAGTTACAATCCCCAGTAGTGGTCCCCCCCTTTGTATTGCCCCCCCCTGCAGTGCCCCCAGTAGTGATCTCCCCCTTGTAGTACCCCCAGTAGTAGTCCCTCCCTTGTAGTGCCCCCAGTAGTGGTTCCCCCTTTGTAGTGCCCCCAGTAGTCCCCCCCCCTTGTAGTGCCCCCAGTAGTAGTTCCCCCTTTGTAGTGCCCCCAGTAGTCCCCCCCCCTTTGCAGTGACCCCAGTAGTGGTCTCCCCCTTGTAGTGCAGCCTCCCCCCCCCAGTAGACACTTACCTGAATCCCCGCTCCCGCCGTCGCCATCCGCTCCTCCGTCTGTCCTTCCCGGGCCGCTCTGCATCATGGGAGAGACGTCATATGACATCATGACGCCTCTCCCATTGCCAACTGCGGGAGCCGGAGGATGGAGCGGCTCATGCAGTGGGAGCAGCAGCAGCTAATGAGAGTCTGACAGACTCTCATTGGCTGCTGATCAACACAAACACACCGCTGCCGGAGCCGACGGCTGTGTGTTTGTCACTTGTGTAGCGCTGACCGAACTCCGTCCGGTCAGCGCTACACGCGTGGTGCAGTCTGTGTCACAGTGACACAGACGGCCCGCATGAGGCTGCGGCCCGGGGGGCACATGGCACCCTGCCCCCCGGCCCAGCCCGCCACTCTATATTAGTAGACATACTCCAATACATACATGCCAACTCTCTCTGATTGCACCTTACCCTCATATAAAACTGTTATAAAACCCCCCCAAAAAAACACAAAGATAGAGTATATACATTCAAATGGGATTATTAGTATAATTTCCCTGCATTGGGTATAAGGCACAATGATCCCTATGGCTACATGTATTAGTATAATTTCCCTGCATTGGGTATAAGGCACAATGATCCCTATGGGTACATGTAGTAGTATCATTTCCCTGCATTGGATATAAGGCACAGTGATCCCTATGGTTACATGTATTAGTATCATTCCCCTGTATTGGGTATAAGGCACAATGATCCCTATGGCTACATGTATTAGTATCATTCCCCTGCATTGGGTATAAGGCACAATGATCTCTATGGCTACATGTATTAGTATGATTTCCCTGCATTTTGTATAAGGCACAATAATCCCTATGGCTACATGTATTAGTATAATTTCCCTGCATTTTGTATAAGGCACAATGATCCCTATGGCTACATGCATTGAGTATAAGGCACAATGATCCCTATGGCTACATGCATTAGTATCATTTCCCTGCATTGGGTATAAGGCACAATGATCCCTATGGTTACATGTATTGGGTATAAGGCACAATGATCCCTATGGCTACATGTATTTTCTGATAAGTATCAGTGTGTTTTCATCAACAAATATATATTACTGACTGCTTTGGGGCTCATTTACATTTGGATATAAGTCAGTATTATGACACGCCTCTCAGATGTAGCTGTACTGTCCACTCTACCGCCGCGCTCATAGGTGTCGCTGTCACAATCTCCCTGAAATGCTTTATCAGTAGGCAAATATGACGTATGTGTCCAGGTACTGGTGGGGATCACTATGTCTCGTGTTTAGTTTTCCCATCTTCCCACCTATAGTTATCATACATTGATGTTGTTACTTGTTGGTTGTGTCAGTCTGTGACGTTCAGTAACTATCTCTGACCTGTAATCTGCGTAGTAATTATTATTACATGACAATTGCTGTAATACACAGGGGATGGCAGCACGGCCGCGGTTGTGTTGTTTGTGTCAGGGTTGGGCCTGTACCCTAATAAATGCTGAGGGCGATGACGGATACATTAATGATGTGACATATATAGATATTACGTGATCCGCCGTTACAGACCTCCCAACTTACTTCATCTGGGGAGTGTGCTATAAACAGGGCTTGCTGCTTACAATAGGGGTGGAGGTCTGTCCAGGCCCAGGGGGGTGGGGGGCTGTGGGGGCCCCGTCACCTCATTAAATGGAATGTGCCTCTTCTGTAGGATGAAATGCTTTTACCCCCGTGCAATGCTTTATGTTCCTGGCAGGTTTATGAGTGAGGCGGGGACCCCCCTCTGTCTCCCCAATGTCTCAGCAGGTTCCAGAGTTGTTACAGCATAGACGTGTTCATGCTTCACGTGTAATAGGCATTGTGTATGTAATAGGCATGTTGTATGTAATAGGTATATTGTGTGTAATAGACTTGTTGTATGTAATAGGTATATTGTATGTAATAGACATGTTCATGCTTCACGTATAATAGGCATTGTGTATGTAATAGGCATGTTGTATGTAATAGGAATATTGTGTGTAATAGACATGTTCATGTTTTACGTGTAATAGCCATGTTGCGTGTAATAGCCATGTTGTGTGTAATAGCCGTGTTGTGTGTAATAGGCAGGCCTACTACAGTATCTGCACAAGATTGGACATTATAAAGTAGCGGGGTTCATGGGAGCTTAACCCCTTCTTTGCACCAGTCAGATCTCCACCATGAGAAAGGCGCGTAGAGCGCCGGCAGCCATGTTTGCTAGGTACTTGCCATCTCGGTTCTGCTTCTAGTACAGCACAGGGGAAGCGTCATTACCAGAGCTGTTATTTGTGTCACTGAGCATTTAGCGCCATATTTATCACATATTAAGTTTCAGAGCCGATAATTATTTATTGTCCTCCTCTATGGGCAGCGATAAGAAATGATATACCGCGGCGCATACAGGGACAGGGACTCCGAGAGGGGCCGGAAAGGAGCCCGTCCCTCTATGTGCTCGGAGTGAAGGAACAGCGGCATCTTCACACGTCTTTCTGAACTACTGCGCGTATTCGCCACGCGTGTGCGGCGGCCATTGCTGGGGGCGGGTTCCAGAAGGAACTCTCTCCCGGTAAGTTTTGCGAAATGTAGCTCATAGGCCTGCAGCGTCTGACGCCATCTTAGAATTGATAAATCTGAAAACGCTGCAGCCCAAATAGAAATCTATTGGGGCCGCTGTCAGACTTCAGGGGGCCGCAGCTGGTACGGAGCTATCTGCTGTGGTCCTTCCTTGGTACATTCGGAGGATTCTTCATACTTGCCAGTATCGCCTGAGAACATCTGTTTTCGGGGAATAGTATTTGATAAATAGCCCCCTAGAGAGAGGGCTGCGGCATTGGGCTGCGGCACATTCCGCCGTGTCTCAGACTTCCCGTTGTGATGACTGCTGACCGCATCTGGGGGCGATTTGGAACTTTGCAGCAGAATTATTCTGCACATGAGGGGGAATATTTATTACCAGGTGAAATACCCTTTATCCCAGGCGCAGCAGGGTTAGGGGCCTCGGTAACTATTCTGTTATCGCCATCTCAGCAGGACACAGTTTGGAATGGATGTTTCTTATTGATACAGAGCATTATATTATACACAATCTATAATACAGACACACTCTGTACAAGTCCAGCAAAGTACACAATACAATGTGCAGAGCACGTATAAATGTGACACCCCAACAGTTTGAGTATATTGTACGGTATTGGGTCTCTATTTTTACTAGGTTCTGAGTCTCTTGGTTCTTGATTCAGAGAGGTAAGGAATGGGTGCAGGTGTATATATAGGCAATAGTTTGGTTTCAATCACAAATTGCAATTTATTGAACAGCCAATATTACAAAATGGGTACCAACCAACAAAAGGCAATTTACAGTATCCTATTAATGCATATACTAGAGAATCACGCTTTTGCAGAAATTAAGATTTTATTAGACAAGAACACTGGAAGGGTCGGATACCTCTTTTCTCTGGAGATTGCATTAGACTGAAGAAACTGGGTGATTCAAATGGGTTAGTGTAACAATTTAAAAGCAACAAAGATATAGTGACAATATCATGCAACAAGAATTCTCAAAACACTTCTGTATCTGAGTATTCAACTTCCTTATCCAATCTAAATTCACTGCATGCAATTTACTACCAATTATAATGTCCAGCGCTTTTTGTAGAGGTGGTGCACATAGGTTTTGGTATGTTACAACACTTCTGCGACGTCTGCTAGCTTTCAATTTTAGTTTGAGATACAGTATATAGAGGAACGTTGATTGACTGAAGAACAATTAAAATCCTTGCAACTGGTCCTTGCAGTAAAATAGCTGGGATATGTACTTTGGGTTAAGCAAATCATTAGTTAGGGGATTGCTGACTGCTTTTTATCACTGAAGTTGCTCTAGATGGATGTGTAACTATACTGAATAAGCCTGAGTGACATGAAGTATCCTATGCAGCTAAAAGCTATATATGGCTAGTGCAGTCCGGTGGAGGGTAATGTATTTGGGCAGGTCTGTGATTGGTGTACACTACTGACCTCTCTGGACGCTTGCTCCTCCCATTAGGGCTTGTTACTGCAGCAATCACCACCCTCTGGTCAATGTCCTCCCTCAGAGGATCTCCTTACTGCCGCCTCCTGGCCGAGCCAATTAGCCTCCCTTCTCAGCACACACTGAGAGTCTCTCCTCTAACAGTGTTCCCTCAGGCTGCCTCTGGAAACAACGCGATGATGACAGGCGCGGTCACTCCCTCAGCGCAGGTCTCTCCTCTCCGGATGCCTCCTCAGGGCTCTCTCTAACTGATGTAACTGTTTCCCTCAACCACCTGTAGCTGGTTCCAGCAGGTTCTCAGTCCTGTGACCTCCTGCTGACTGGAAGAGTCCATATTTCCCCCACTGGAGGGGTAGTCCAAAAGGGCAATGTCACAGAGGTAGAGTGCCATAAATACACTATAAAGGTAGATACAACATTGGCCACATTTTCATACATTGACAGTTTTTTTTTTTTTTAAAACACAATTTTACATATATACACTCATGGGTGTCTTCAACATGGGTTGCACCCAGGTTCTGGGTTACCACATATACTGTTTATTATGGGGTCTTTTGTCTAGATGTCATGAAATACATTTTTATACAGCATTTCAGAGACATAGTTTAATGTTATGGAATATTTTTATTTGTCCCTAAGGGTCATCCCTTTTCTCTATCGGCCGCTGCAGATACAAATAACATTATCATGGCCAGAGCACAGCAGAACATGGCACAGACACATCGCCACCCACCTGCCCTGTCTATGTCTCTCAGGAGGGGACATAATACGATATGTGACCCTGCTCTCCTGGGGTCTGGAGAGCTCTGAGTCTCACAATCCAGGAGTCGGGATGAATGGTTTTGGGGTACCTTAGTGCTCCTGATGTACCAGACATCCTCCCTCATTGATGTGACCACCCCCCACACACTACACACACACTTCTCTACAGATGAGGCCTTCACAGTGTTGTGAGTGATAACGTAACTGCAAAGGGGTTCCTCTATCCCGATACTCAGTGCATACTGTATGGCCAAAGTACTGTATGTACTGTAGATACCCAAACTTCACCCCCATATGTGGTTGTCAAACATATATTCCAGAAACATGGGCATTGATATAGAGTTGGTTCCCCCTTTGCTGCTATAATGACCTCGGCTCTTCTGAGAATGTATTGCCCTGAGTCTGGTACCTGGTTGCTTGGATTCACCTCCTACCAGCCACAAGAGGATGGATTTGGGGTGAGAAGGTGTTGGATGGGGTCTCTATGCCGGTCAGTCACGTTCTTCTACACCAAACTCGGCATGGAGCATTGTCATGCTGACACAGGAGAGGGCCTTCCTCAAACGCTTACCACAAAGCCGGGATCACGTAATTCTCTATCGGTCATTGTACACTGTAGCAATAACATTTCCCTTCAGTGGGACTAAGGGGCCAGATCATTCAGAGCCTCCCCTGTCATACTCCTGAGATTTGATATAAAAATTATTATAATAATAAAAAGAAGATATTTATAACTTATACACATCTTCTTTGTTTATTGTAATAATTTTTATAGTTAACACTCAACAGCTTTGTGGAGGTTCCTGGGACTGCAGAGAGACGAGAGATGAGGCAGCAATAGCTCAGCCTCACTTCTGTATAGTCAGACACTGCTTACAGAGCTGGGGGCAGGGCCACACCATGGTCAGTAAGCTGCACAGAAAAATAGCTAATAGAGGCAAGCCTCTGAGTACGGGGGGGGGTGCTTTGACCACTGATGGGCACCTTGGATGTGTCACGTGACCAGGAAGTGCACTGCAGTGTTTAGAGATTGGAGCTCAGTCAGCAAAAGCAAGAGAAGACACAGTGATGCAGGTAAGAGAATCAATGGATACTGAAGCTTAGTGTAGTGAGGGGAGAGTTACAGCACTTAGACCCATCTCCATGTGCGCCTCCCCAGCCATTGACCTCACCGCACATCACTTCTCGCAGGAAGTGTTCTCCTGGCATCCGCCAAACCCAGGTCTGCTTGTCCGATGTTGAAGCGGAATTTGTCACTCCAGAGAATGCGTTTCCTCTGCTCCAGTGCGCACTACATATTACACTCAAAAGATCCATTGCTCCAGCACATGATCTAATCTGTACCAATGGCTAGCTACACAATGGGAGGGTGAATCTAAGTGTACCTGAGCCTGCAGACATCTGAGAGCCTGCACCGTTCTGTCAGTTACCTCACTGATAACATATTAGTATGTATCTATAATACAGAAAGGTTTCTATATATTTTAAATTATATTTTTACATTCTGTGAAAATTCAGCAGTTAATCAGCGGCCACGTTTTGTCCTTTGCTGAAGCCACGTTTTGTCCTTTGCTGAAGCCACGTTTTGTCCTTCGCTGAAGCCACGTGTTGTGTCTCTGCCCCTTGTTGCTGATATATACTGTATAACAGTGGAAGCCATTGGGTTTGTACTTTGCAGAAGGCCGTGCGGTGCTCACATACACCAGAATATAAATCACCAGCAAGAAAATACAAATTATGAATAGTAGAAATCCCGCAGGAGGTTCCATCTGGAATAATCATACAATAATATTCCTGTTTTTTCACTATTTATATTTGTTTAATTGCGCGCTCTCATTACGGGCTAGGTCTAGGTGGGGGGAGTAATAATTTCAACATCTGGAATTGTACTAGAAGTGTTTCTGCATCTCGGGGCTGGGGACTAGAGATATGGAAAATCTATATAGAAACGTGACTCCTTATTTACTATCAATGGGCAAATAATAAAACTATCTATAACTCACAGCAGCCAATCAGAAGTCTGGCTTCATACCTGCTAACGAGCTATGTTACGTTGTAGTTAAGGATGAACAACACTGTACTGGTTTCTATAACGATCAATATATACAGAATAGTAAAAATTGCTTCGTAATTGCTAAGTGCATGCTTCCATATTCCTGCTGATGTCACCTCACTGACCAGGATGAGTAAGTGTCATGGGTATGATATGGATTTTATGTGTGTGTGTAACCACATTGATTTAGCAGTGATATATCTGTTTCAGTTGCAGTGTGAAGACGTCATTGAAGTGTCAGCTCTGATGCTCTTTCGCCAACTAATTTCCACTCATCTGCTCCAGACTTCTCAGTGAGACAAGTGATTAACCAGGTTGTGTCTCAATCTCTTGTCAGCTAAGAGGGAAAACTGAAAACAGTCGTAGTTCACTTTGATGGTTTATGGATCCAACCGATGGGACCAGAGGTCGAGCTTCCAAGACTTTATAGGAAGTGGAATATAACAGGTCGGGGAGGTGTATCACTGAGAATACATTATAGAATTACGGCTTCTCATTGAGGTGTCTCTGGTAAGTCCTCGGACTGTGACATTAGTGTCTCGCAATTATTATAACATAACTTTTATGCCCAGGACACAGGGGCTGATTTACTAAAGAGAGAGGAGCCTTATTAATGATGAGACCAGTAATGAGACCAGCATGTGTTACCCCATGGGCCGTAACATACGCTGGTGGAAACTCATTTTAGCCGTAACATACGCTGGTGGTAACCCCGTTGGCCGTAACATACGCTGGTGGTAACTCCATTGGCAGTAACATACGCTGGTGGTAACCCCATTGGCAGTAACATACGCTGGTGGTAACCCCATTGGCAGTAACATATGCTGGTGGTAACCCCATTGGGTGTAACATACGCTGGTGGTAACCCCATTGGCAGTAACATACGCTGGTGGTAACCCCATTGGCAGTAACATACGCTGGTGGTAACCCCATTGGCAGTAACATATGCTGGTGGTAACCCCATTGGGTGTAACATACGCTGGTGGTAACCCCATTGGCAGTAACATATGCTGGTGGTAACCCCATTGGGTGTAACATACAGTACACTGGTGGTAACCCCATTGGCAGTAACATACGCTGGTGGTAACCCCATTGGCAGTAACATACGCTGGTGGTAACCCCATTGGCAGTAACATATGCTGGTGGTAACCCCATTGGGTGTAACATACGCTGGTGGTAACCCCATTGGCAGTAACATATGCTGGTGGTAACCCCATTGGGTGTAACATACAGTACACTGGTGGTAACCCCATTGGATGTAACATACGCTGGTCGTAATCCCATTGGATGTAACATATGCTGGTGGTAACCCCATTCGCCATAACATACGCTGGTGGTAACCCCATTGGATGTAACATACGCTGGTGGTAAACTCATTGGATGTAACCTACAGTACACTGGTGGTAACCCCATTGGATGTAACATACGCTGGTCGTAATCCCATTGGATGTAACATATGCTGGTGGTAACTCCATTGAATGTAACATACGCTGGTGGTAACCCCATTGGATGTAACATACAGTACACTGGTGGTAACCCCATTGGATGTAACATATGCTGGTGGTAAACTCATTGGATGTAACATACAGTACACTGGTGGTAACCCCATTGGATGTAACATATGCTGGTGGTAACCCCATTGGATTTAACATACACTGGTGATAACCCCATTGGCTATAACATACGCTGGTGGTAACCCCGTTGGCAGTAACATATGCTGGTGGTAACCCCATTGGATGTAACATATACTGGTGGTAAACTCATTGGATGTAACATACAGTACACTGGTGGTAACCCCATTGGATGTAACATACGCTGGTGGTAACCCCATTGGATTTAACATATGCTGGTGGTAACCCCATTGGATGTAACATACAGTACACTGGTGGTACCCCATTGGATGTAACATACGCTGGTGGTAAACTCATTGGATGTAACATACAGTACACTGGTGGTAGCCCCATTGGATGTAACATATGCTGGTGGTAAACTCATTGGATGTAACATACAGTACACTGGTGGTAACCCCATTGGATGTAACATACGCTGGTGGTAACCCCATTGGATTTAACATACGCTGGTGGTAACCCCATTGGCCATAACATACGCTGGTGGTAACCCCATTGGCAGTAACATACGCTGGTGGTAATCCCATTGGATGTAACATACGCTGGTCGTAATCCCATTGGATTTAACATACGCTGGTGGTAACCCCATTGGCTATAACATACGCTGGTGGTAACCCCGTTGGCAGTAACATATGCTGGTGGTAACCCCATTGGATGTAACATATACTGGTGGTAAACTCATTGGATGTAACATACAGTACACTGGTGGTAACCCCATTGGATGTAACATACGCTGGTGGTAACCCCATTGGATTTAACATATGCTGGTGGTAACCCCATTGGCAGTAACATACGCTGGTGGTAACCCCATTGGATGTAACATACGCTGGTGGTAACCCCATTGGCCATAACATACGCTGGTGGTAACCCCATTGGCAGTAACATACGCTGGTAGTAACCCCATTGGATGTAACATACAGTATACTGGTGGTAACCCCTTTGGATGTAAAATACGCTGGTCGTAATCCCATTGGATGTAACATATGCTGGTGGTAGCCTCATTGGCAGTAACATATGCTGGTGGTAAACTCATTGGATGTAACATACAGTACACTGGTGGTAACCCCATTGGATGTAACATATGCTGGTGGTAATCCCATTGGATGTAACATACAGTACACTGGTGGTAACCCCATTGGATGTAACATATGCTGGTGGTAATCCCATTGGATGTAACATACAGTACACTGGTGGTAACCCCATTGGATGTAACATACGCTGGTGGTAATCCCATTGGATGTAACATATGCTGGTGGTAACTCCATTGAATGTAACATACGCTGGTGGTAACCCCATTGGATGTAACATACGCTGGTCGTAATCCCATTGGATGTAACATATGCTGGTGGTAACTCCATTGGATGTAACATATGCTGGTGGTAAACTCATTAGATGTAACATACAGTACACTGGTGGTAACCCCATTGGATGTAACATACGCTGGTCATAATCCCATTTGATGTAACATATGCTGGTGGTAATCCCATTGGCAGTAACATATGCTGGTGGTAAACTCATTGGATGTAACATACAGTATACTGGTGGTAACCCCATTGGATGTAACATACGCTGGTCGTAATCCCATTGGATGCAACATATGCTGGTGGTAACCCGATTGAATGTAACATACGCTGGTCATAATCCCATTTGATGTAACATATGCTGGTGGTAATCCCATTGGCAGTAACATATGCTGGTGGTAACCCCATTGGCCATTACATACCCTAGTAGTGGCCCCATTGGCAGTTTTAAAGGATTTGGTTGGAGCACCATTTAAGATTAGTAACGATTGATAACAAAAATATCACTCGTTGATAAATCAGCCGCACGAGTACATGTGTACATTGATGTGTACATTGAGTCACGCATGCCCACAGAGACAGCAGCTGGAGGCAGAGGGATCTATCTTTGCACTCTGGACCTCTCTCCAACAAGAAGGAGATGGTTTGGGAACAGGCGCCATCTAAAGATACATCTCTAAAGATGGCGTCATCCCACAATCAAGTCAGCTTTCAGCACTTGATGAGAACGCTGAGGTCACATCCGGGTCTCCATGATGAAGGGGGCCATTACTTAAAACATATGTAAATGTTAAGAGTACATTCAGATAGAAAGTGCGATTTGCCACCTGCACGGGACAAATTACAATGTGCAGACAGAACCAGAGATTGGGGGAGGGGGCTGCTTTCTCGCCCGCCGCTAAATGCTGTAAAAAATAACGCGAGTCAGTATTATCAGCGCAGGTGAATAATAACTTGCATTGGCCTCTCTTGTGCCACAACTTGGGTCACCCCTGTAACTGGTCTCATTTTAGCCAAATCGGCTCCAAAGTGAATTGACCCCCAAAAAGTAATTTTTGTTTTTTATTTTATTTTTTAAATAACAAATGTAAATATTTCTGATACAGTGCGTTTGATTTATGGTGTAATCTGTAATGTATGTACAGTATACATGTAGCGGACATTTGCAATGATCATAAATCACCTGCAAAGCAGAGATTCCATTAATCGTACATTTATAGTATAATCATAGTGTTTCTTTGCTTTTGTGTATATGGCAGGATATAAATCATCTATTAGTTTATATTTTATATACCACTAACGTAACACTAAAACTTAAACACTCTGTGGCAACAGAGAAACATCTGTGTAATAAATCTCAGATATACTGTAAGGTCCGTATTCAATTAGAGGCGAAAAGTCGGAAAAGTGTCACCTGTCTGACTCTCCGCCTCCTTTACGCGCACATCCCCGCTTTTCACCCTATTCAATTCCTAAACAGGCGAAAATGGAAAGCGGCGAATGCGGAACAGGCGGAAAGTACTGTCAGAATTGGGGAAATCAGTCTGTACCCCCCCAAAAAAGATTAACTTACATAGGGAAACAATGCAGATGTGTACTAATAGCCCTAATAAAGGTGTTTGGGGTACCTGAAAATGGATGCTAGCAGATTTTTATGTCTCTAAAGTAGGGGTGAGCGGGTTCGGATTTCTGAAATCCGAACCCCCCCGAGCCCCCCCGATCCGAGTCCGATCCGAGTCAGGCTCGACTTTTCCCGCCTGACTCGGATCTGAAATCGAGGCAAAACGTCATCATCCCGCCTTCCGAGTCTCGCGGGTTTTGGATCCTATATAAGGTACCCGCGTCGGCGCCATTTTCTCACTCGGCTGTGGACAGTGAAGAGGGAGGGTGGGAGTTAGGGCTGTGTAGTGTAGTGTAGTGTAGTGCTGCTGTTGTCCACTACTTCAAAGTCCATAGGGGCTGGCTGTGTTGTGCTGTGCTGCTGTTGTTAATAGGGGCTGTGTCCACTACTTCAAAGTCCATAGGGGCTGGCTGGACTGTGTTGTGCAGTCAGTTCTCCATAGGGGCTGTGTCCACTCCAAAGTCCTGTGCAGTGTCCCAGTCCTAAAGGAGTGCTGTAGTGTTGTCCAGGGGGTGCTCTATCCATCAGGGGTGCTCCCCCCAAGTGCTAAAAAAATAATATATTTTCTGTGTTTGTGAATTGTGTGCGCAGTAGCCGCACGTGCATCAACAAAGTAGTGCCAAGCGTGCGCCTGTGTCATAAGTAAAGGGCCGGCTGGCTTGACCGTTAAAGGGTGCTGTAACCCCCGAAAGTACACTCCAGTCCAAACCAAAAAAAAATTATTTTCTGTGTTTGTGAATTGTGTGCGCAGTAGCCGCACGTGCATCAACAAAGTAGTGCCAAGCGTGCGCCTGTGTCATAAGTAAAGGGCCGGCTGGCTTGACCGTTAAGGGTGCTGTAACCCCCGAAAGTACACTCCAGTCCAAACCAAAAAAAAAATTATTTTCTGTGTTTGTGAATTGTGTGCGCAGTAGCCGCACGTGCATCAACAAAGTAGTGCCAAGCGTGCGCCTGTGTCATAAGTAAAGGGCCGGCTGGCTTGACCGTTAAAGGGTGCTGTAACCCCCGAAAGTACACTCCAGTCCAAACCAAAAAAAAATTATTTTCTGTGTTTGTGAATTGTGTGCGCAGTAGCCGCACGTGCATCAACAAAGTAGTGCCAAGCGTGCGCCTGTGTCATAAGTAAAGGGCCGGCTGGCTTGACCATTAAAGGGTGCTGTAACCCCCGAAAGTACACTCCAGTCCAAACCAAAAAAAAATTATTTTCTGTGTTTGTGAATTGTGTGCGCAGTAGCCGCACGTGCATCAACAAAGTAGTGCCAAGCGTGCGCCTGTGTCATAAGTAAAGGGCCGGCTGGCTTGACCGTTAAAGGGTGCTGTAACCCCCAAAGTACTCTCCAGTCCAAACCAAAAAAAAATTATTTTCTGTGTTTGTGAATTGTGTGCGCAGTAGCCGCACGTGCATCAACAAAGTAGTGCCAAGCGTGCGCCTGTGTCATAAGTAAAGGGCCGGCTGGCTTGACCGTTAAAGGGTGCTGTAACCCCTGAAAGTACACTCCAGTCCAAACCAAAAAAAAATTATTTTCTGTGTTTGTGAATTGTGTGCGCAGTAGCCGCACGTGCATCAACAAAGTAGTGCCAAGCGTGCGCCTGTGTCATAAGTAAAGGGCCGGCTGGCTTGACCGTTAAAGGGTGCTGTAACCCCCGAAAGTACACTCCAGTCCAAACCAAAAAAAAATTATTTTCTGTGTTTGTGAATTGTGTGCGCAGTAGCCGCACGTGCATCAACAAAGTAGTGCCAAGCGTGCGCCTGTGTCATAAGTAAAGGGCCGGCTGGCTTGACCGTTAAGGGTGCTGTAACCCCCGAAAGTACACTCCAGTCCAAACCCAAAAAAAATTATTTTCTGTGTTTGTGAATTGTGTGCGCAGTAGCCGCACGTGCATCAACAAAGTAGTGCCAAGAGTGCGCCTGTGTCATAAGTAAAGGGCCGGCTGGCTTGACCGTTAAAGGGTGCTGTAACCCACAAAGTACACTCCAGTCCAAACCAAAAAAAAAATTATTTTCTGTGTTTAGCCGCACGTATATATCAAATCGATATAACATAAATGGAGGACCAAACTTTCTCCGATAAAAATAAAATAGAGAAAGATCAAGAACCACTTCCTCCTAGTGCTGAAGCTGCTGCCACTAGTCATGACATAGACGATAACATGCCATCAACGTCGTCTGCCAAGGCCGATGCCCAATGTCATAGTAGAGGGCACATACAATCCCAAATGGCAAAGTTCAGGAAAATGACCTTGAAAAAGACATTTAAATCAGCTGAAGAGAAACGTAAACTTGCCAATATGCCATTTACGACACGGAGTGGCAAGGAACGGCTAAGGTCGATCCCTAGTATGTTCATGACTAGTGGTTCAGCTTCACATGACGATGGAAGCCCTCCTCCCACTAAAAAAATCAAAAGAGTTAAGCTGGCAAAAGCACAGCGAAGAACTGTGCTTTCTAAGAAGATATCACAAATCCCCAAGGAGAGTCCAAGTGTGGTGGTGGTTGCGATGCCTGACCTTCCCAGCACTGGACGGGAAGAGGTGGCTCTTTCAACCATTTGCACGCCCCCTGCAAGTGCTGAAAGGAGCACCCACAGTCCACTTGCTGATATGCAAATTGAAGATGTCACTGTTGAAGTACAACAGGATGAGGATACTGGTGTAGCTGGCGCTGAGGAGGAAGTTGGCGAGGAGGATTCTGATGGTGATGTGGTTTGTTTAAATCAGGCTCCGGGGGAGACAGTTGTTGTCCGTGGGATGAAAAAGCCCATCACGGTCATGCCTGGGCAGAAGACCAAACATTCCACCTCTTTGGTCTGGCAATATTTCTATCCAAATCCGGACAACAACTGTCTTGCCATATGTACCATATGTAAAGGTGAAATAAGTAGGGGTAGGGACGTCAACCACCTAGGAACATCCTCCCTTATACGGCACCTGCAGCGCGTTCATAAAAAGTTACTGTCAAGTTCAGAAACTTTGGCTAAGACCGTAAGCAGTCCAGGGACACCTAAATCCCGTTGTCCTGTTGTATCCAAGCGCCTGCAAACCACACCGTCAACTCCCTCCTCGTCAATTTCCTCCTTAGTCAGGATCGGAAGTAGTCCTGCAGGCCATGTCACTGGCATGACTGACTTTCCTATCCGGGATTCCTCTGGAGGATCCTGCATTGCTACGCCTACTGCTGCCGCTGCTGCTGTTGCTGCTGCTGGGAGTCGTTCATCATCCCAGAGAGGAAGTAGGAACACCACTACTTTTACTAAACAATTGACCCTCCAACAGTCCTTAGCGAGGAGGATGAAGTACGACAGCAGTCATCCTGAAGCAAAACGTATAACTGAGGCCTTGACTGCTATGTTGGTGTTAGACGTGCGTCCGGTATCCGCCATTAGTGCAGTGGGATTTAGACAATTGATGGAGGTAGTGTGTCCCCGGTTCCAAATCCCGTCTAGATTCCACTTCACTAGGCAGGCGATACCGAGACTGTACAGAAACGTCAGAAAAAGTGTCCTCAGTGTCCTGAAAAATGCCGTTGTACACAATGTCCACTTAACCACGGACATGTGGACAAGTGGAACAGGGCAGACTAAGGACTATATGACTGTGACAGCCCACTGGGTAGATGTATCACCTTACGCAGCAACAGCAGCAGCGTCACCAGTAGCAGCATCTCAGAAACGCCAGCTCGTTACAAGGCAGGCTACGCTGTGTATCACCGGTTTCAGTAAGAGGCACACCGCCGACAACCTCTTAGAGAAACTGAGGGAAATCATCGCCCAGTGGCTTACCCCACTTAGACTCTCCTGGGGATTTGTGATATCTGACAACGCCACCAATATTGTGCGGGCATTACATCTGGGCAAATTCCAGCACGTCCCATGTTTTGCTCACACAATAAACTTGGTGGTGCAGAATTTTCTGAAAAGCGACAGGGGCGTGCAGGAGACGCTTTGGGTGGCCCAAAAAATTTCTGGCCACTTTCGCCATTCAGCGACTGCGTGCCGAAGACTGGAGCGCCAGCAAACACTCTTGAACCTGCCCCGCCATCACCTGAAGCAAGAGGTTGTGACGCGGTGGAACTCAACCCTCTATATGCTTCAGAGGATGGAGGAGCAGCAAAAGGCCATACAAGCCTATACATCCACCTATGACATAGGCAAAGGAGGGGGTATGCACCTGACTCAAGCGCAGTGGAGAATGATTTCCGTGTTGTGCAAGGTTCTCCAGCCCTTTGAACTTGCCACACGTGAAGTCAGTTCAGACACAGCCAGCTTGAGTCAGGTCATTCCCCTCATCAGGCTTTTGCAGAAGCAGCTGGAGAAAGTGAAGGAGGAGCTAAGACGGAGCGATTCCGCTCGGCATGTGGGACTTGTGGATGAAGCCCTTCATTCGCTTTGCCAGGATTCCAGGGTGGTCAATCTGTTGAAATCAGACCACTACATTTTGGCCACCGTGCTTGATCCTAGGTTTAAAGCCTATGTGGTGTCTCTCTTTCCGGCCGACACAAGCCTGCAGAGGTGCAAAGACCTGCTGGTGAACACACTGTCAGCTGAAGCGGAACGTGACACGTCAACGGCTCCTTCTTCATTTTCTCCCGCAACTGGGGCTGCCAGGAAAAAACTTAGGTATCCTAAGCAACCCGCTGGCGGTGATGCAGGGCAGGCAGGACCAAGTTTGGACATCTGGTCCGGACTGAAGGACCTGGCAACAATTTCTGACATGTCTACTGTCACTGCATATGATACTGTCACCATTGACAGAATGGTGGAGGATTACATCGGTGACAGCATCCAAGTAGGCATGTCAGACAGTCCATACCTGTACTGGCAGGAAAAAGAGGCAATTTGCAGGCCCCTGTACAAGCTGGCTCTATTTTACCTGAGTTGCCCCCCCTCCAGTGTGTACTCCGAAAGAGTGTTTAGTGCAGCCGGGAACCTTGTCAGCGAAAGGCGTAGGAGGTTGCTTCCACAGAATGTGGAGAAGATGATGTTCATCAAAATGAATTATCAGCTCTTCCAGGGAGACCAGCCTCCAGAAGGTACAGAGGGACCTGTGGTGGTGGATTCAAGTGGGGACGAGTTAATACTTTGTGAGGATGAGGATGTACACACTGAAGAGGGTGAGGAATCGGTGGATGAGGAGGATGAGGATGACATCTTGCCTCCGTAGAGCCAGTTTGTGCAGGGACACATTAATTGCCAGCTTGTTTTGTGGGGGCCCAAACGAACCAATCATTTCAGCCACAGTTGTGTGGCAGACCCTGGCGCTGAAATGATTGATTTGTTAAAGTGTGCATGTCCTGTCTATACAACATAAGGGTGGGACAATTCCATCTTGCACTTCTTTTTTTTCTTTGCATTATGTACAGTTTGGGGCCTAGTTTTTCTAACTGCCATCCTGTCTGCCACTGCAGTGTCACTCCTAGATGGGTCACGTGTTTGTGCCGCCCACTCGTGTCGCTTAGCATAGTCATCCAGCTACCTCGGTGCAACCTTTTGGACATGAAAACACTATTGTGAGGTGTGAGGTGTTCAGAATAGACTGGAAATGAGTGGAAATTAAGGTTATTGAGGTTAATAATAGCATAGGAGCAGAGAAACCAACAAATTCTGTGATTTTAGCTGTTTTTATGCTTTTTAAAAAAAAAATACAGATCCAAAACACAAAACCCAGAACCCAAAATACGGAAGGGTGGTTTTGGCAAAACCAATCCAGATCCAAAACACGAAGAAAGATCCAGATCCAAAACCAAAACACAAAACACGAAAAGTGGCCGGTGCACACCCCTACTCTAAAGTGAACTTTTAAAAAACATGAAAAACCGCCCTCATACATGCACCTGCAATCCCAAAAACACTTGGCCCCTCCTTACAGAACCCCAAGAACCCAATTTCGCTAGTTTTTATACTTGTCCCTCCACTTTTTACATTTTCGCCCCAAAAATGACATGGTCTTTTTCGAGGTGTTATGAGGTAATTTTTTTTATTTTTGTGGTTGATTGGGGCTGTCCCAAGGTTTCTGAGTCGTTTCCCTACGTTTGCACTCTAAAATAATGATTTTGCACTTTTTTTCACCTGCTATTCGTTGGAGATACTTTACCGCCTATTACATTACATTGAGGTTCCGCTTAGGCGAAATCGTCCTGGAATTGAATATGGAGATACTTTGAAAACAGGCGGAAAGTCTGAATCCGCGAAAACTTCTCTCCAAACAGCACTTTTCCCCTCTAATTGAATCCCGCCCATAGTATTAGAAGTTGTAGCCTTGCAGAAAGGAAGTGTGTAGTACATAGAAAACTGCTTCCCCCACTGCCTTAGCATAGGGATGGCCATCGGTGGTTTTACCAACCGATGGTCATCCTTCTTCTATGACTGACTGGCTTGTAGGCCAATCAGAACCTGGGGACGGGGCTTCATGGGTGTTGGGGGTGGAGCTATGCTCTGTGTCCTGGCACCTTGCAACAAAAAAACCCCCAAACATTCGGTTATGCTTAGACATCGATGAAGGGAAACCATCTGGTTCTCCCCCATCGATGGTAAAAGCATTCGATATTGGCGATAAAGCATGGATGATTATGAATCATGGATGGCCATCCCTACCTTAGCATTATGTGGTATGTCTTTAGCTCTAGCAAGTTCCTGAAACTTTGACAAAAGTGATTTTCTTGTTACCTGTTATTACTAAACCAATTTGCATTTTATGTTTAACGGCCTATAACCGCCAGGAAATGCAGCGGCAGCTCGCCACGCAATATCTCATCTTGATTAAACAAACCACCCATCAAACCGGCTTCAATGATGCAATCTAAAGCGACAAGACGCTACACGGGCGAGTGTTTTCACTTTCCGAACACTAATTGCTTTTGCCAAGTGAAGCTGCAGAATGATTCCCCCATCGGACCACATGTATTTCCCGGCTACCTAGATGGCCGGGCCGTGGAATGCGTTTTCCTGCACAAAACATAAGTAATTCATTAGCTAAATTGAATTATCTCGCTAAGGAGATTGTGTATTTTTGGTTGTGTAGCCGTGCTCCAGAAACCAACTAAACACTGATGGACTCCAGATGGGAAGCGGAAACGCTGCATTTCATGACTTTTTAAACATTTAAGTTGGTTAACTTTTGGCCCTGGAAGATTTTCCGACTGTAGCGTCCTGTGGAAGCAATTTGTTATTAAATTCCTCGTGTGAAAAGTGAGTCGCGCAATCTCTGGCTGCGGCATCAGCGCTTTTCTTCTGTATCTCCGATCAAAACATCGTTCTGCGAGCCGCGCTGCTTTCCTCGCCGTCACATATAATAACATTACACGTATTAGCATCTCACGTGGCCACTTTCTATGCGCTGTCCCTGGAATTGCAGATGTTTCATTGGTCTAAGTGGTCATGGCTGAATTTAGCGCCGTTCAATCCATCGTTGTTATTTGTGAACCTTCGATATAACAACAAGGAGACGGCGGATTTTATATTATAATCTCTATCAGGATTGTAACAAAAAAGTAAATGAGCGGCTTTATAGGTAACGGCGAATGTTTCTCCCCAGCTTTGGTTCCCAAGTTACCTACCATATAGATTTACTGCGCATTACTTCCATATTAAGCAGGATATTATTTTAGATTATTGTATTTCACATATTACGTATCATTGTATGTTTATCATATTTTGCCTGTATGTAATTGATTTGTAAAATATATTTCCTTTATTTCACCTGTATGGAATTGAATTTAAATTACTGTGGATACTAATTTATTATGATACCACCTTTGTGCCTCCTTCCCACGTAATTACACAGCACCCCTCTCTCAGCAATGTGTTCCCCCATACGTACCCTCCCTTCCTTGGACACATTGGGGGCTGACAGCAGACACAGAGCTGCCTCGTACACTTACACGTCATAATGCGCTCTCATTTAGAGCTTCATTGTCTTATGACACACGGCGGAGCAGCAGAACCCACTTTGTGTATCATTTCTATCTGTGCTACACCTTTTTTTTTTGGCTGATGTTTACGGTGTATACATATGCGTCCTTGAATTATTAGCACATATCGCAGCTGTGTTCCATGCAATATTGCAGCTGCGATCGTATTAGTGTCCATTTCTGAACAGGAGTGCTCTGATTGGACAAAGTATGGTTGCGGCAAAGTGCTGACCAATCAGAGCTCTCCTTTCATTTTATTTTGTAATTTTTCCTTTACAGGTTCACTACATGTACCATGTAATATGTACCATATTATAGCACCCACATATGCTCATTGTACCCACATTTATTTACTACAAGGCTAGGCTTAAAGGGGGGGGCAGTTGTAATTCTGCAGTTTCTATTATTTTAAAGGGTGAAAATCATGACATAATTTTCTATTGTGATCTATGTTCTATTTTATTTATTTTATTTTTCATTTTTAGTTTATTTTTAGTTCTATTATTTTATATTCATACTTATTATTTTTTTCATTTATTTTCTCTTCTCATTTTTCTGAGTATTCCCCTCTGGATTTCAGACCTGCCGATTAGTTTCATCAGCAGAGATCATTTATAAATAGATCCAATATGAGGTTTCCATGGGTCAAAATTTACCCAGAAAATATTCTGTAAATTATAATAAGGCAGTATAATGTTATTTATGCGTTTGTACATTTTTAAAATAAAATATATATATATTTATTAAAGTGCACAAACAAAAAAAACCCATTACAATGAAAAGAAGTAACACAAGATAACGAGATTACCATACGCTGAAGGAATATAATATAAAACCGCACAGAAAATAAAATTTTAAGCGACGGAGCTCCCTCTGAGATGTTTGTGTATTTTTTTTTTATTTATTTGCTATTTTGAAATCTTTCCAATTCCATTGCACTTGCGCAACCCAGCGAGCCTACCACCGTATGCGAACAATTACGGGCACTGGCCAGGTGAACTGGTGAGCTATGTGTTGCTGCTCTTGCCCAGTATCGCCATCATAGCGCTCAGCTGCTTGGGCAATATTTGCTTGATAACGGCAGGAAGTCATTTTGTATTGCCGTGAAGGAGGCATTTATAATAAATAGGCCCTTTATTAAACCAGCAGCACCTTGTATACTAGTTGTCCAGAGAGCGGCAACAGACTATATTTATTTATTTATATATATATATATATGCACCAACATCCGTCACAGCCGGACACTATGTGATAATAACGTAACAGATGCGCTGGCGATGGACGCTCGTCACAGGCCCATGTGCCAGGAGGGAAGAGCTGGGTGTTATTGTGAAAGGTCAGAGAGTAAAGGGGGGTTTGTCTGGAATGGAAATTGGAGGTCAATGCGATTAACCTTAAAAAGTAGATTTAAAAAAAAAAAAATTAGCTCTAATTATGGGACAAAAATGCTCAGACATACGAGGCCCAATATTCAGTGATCAGCAGAGATCTACAGTGCTCAGAGCGGACACGTTACTAAAATGTTATTATACACTGGTGCTATATTTCTACCTCCAGGCCCATCTCTGAAATAGGCCTGTACTAGATATATGCTATTATACCCACTTATATCATCAGTAAAATAATCTGGAATTTTGCGCCAGTAAGTGCAGATTCCGCTTCATATTCTGAATTCCCAAAAGCTGTAGATGTAAAAATAACCGAGTTGTTCATGAATGTTTTATAAATATTCCACAAAATCAATTGAGTTTTTTTAATTTAATTTTATTGTAGTATTAACAAAGGAGTAGATGGAATTTATAAACCGGAGTGTAAATGAGAAAATACAGCGACATATGCTATACTGTAAGTCAAAAAGTAATATAAAATAAATGACACTTGATAGAATAAACAAATAAGGCTATAGAACTGGGTGGCGGGACCCAGACCCCCCCCCTTCGCCCCTGCCACCCTTCTACCTCATAAATGTAAAAAAAAAAAAAATAGCCTACAGGCCAGTTGTTACTTGTTAGGTCAGTGTCTAGGACGATTGGGGGGTCATCCATGCGCAGACTAATTTCATAACATGTGGTATTTTTGAAGCAGAAATTAAGTTGGCATCGCAGCGTTGGAGGTAAAACGATTTAGTTTTACGGGTCTACTTACTAAGCTGTGTTAGGAGAAAGTGAACGGTGATAAGGTACCAGCCAATCAGCTCCTAACTGCCATTTTTCAAAAACAGACTGTGACATGGCAGTTAGGAACTGATTGGCTGGTACCTTATCACCGTTCACTTTCTCCTAACACAGCTTAGTAAATAGACCCCGTAGAAAATAGTGTTCACAAAAAAGTATATATACAATGCGGCCATAATTAATGTTTCCCTATTCAGAGCTGTCTGTAGCTCCAGCATATAGGCGGAATGCCCCCAAATTCAGTCAGTACACCATTCACGGACTACGAAGAAAAATAATTTGTTCTAAATTCTACCGATAGGAGAACAAATTTATTGTACAATGCATGAAAAAAGTACTGATATATGAATAACCAAGAGAAACGTAAAATTTAATCTGATATTTTTATTTTTCCTCTTTGTAAGAACTGAAAAAGAAACTGAACTGATCTGAAATTTTAACTTCAAATCTATTATAACGGTGCAGTGGAAATCCCTCTGCCAATGTTACGTCAATTTCTTTTTCAGTTTTTACAAAGAGCAAAAATAATAATTTTAAATTTAATTTTAGGTTTCTCTAATTTACTCGTTGGTACTTTTATGCATTTTACTGGTGCAGCGCCATATTTTCCCCTATCTGCAGACTTTGGAAATACAGCAATTTTTTTTTTCACTGAAACCTTCTCTTAAGCAGTATCCTTACAAAATTTGGTGGCTATATATTATTATATCATATACAGATGTGTCCTTCTACAACTTTGCTGTGTACTCAACAAATCACGCCACGCATATGCGTGTGGCCGCGAGCAGATACGTGCACTGCGTTCGCACCCGCAACTCCATAGGACTGTCTGTATTACATGTGTCCTGAGAGTGAGGGGACACCGGGACTGTCTGTATTACATGTGTCCAGAGAATGAGGGGACACCGGGACTGTGTATTACATGTGTCCTGAGAGTGAGGGGACACTGGGACTGTCTGTATTACATGTGTCCTGAGAGTGAGGGGACACTGGGACTGTCTGTATTACATGTGTCCTGAGAGTGAGGGGACACTGGGACTGTCTGTATTACATGTGTCCTGAGAGTGAGGGGACATTGGGACTGTCTGTATTACATGTGTCCTGAGAGTGAGGGGACACTGGGACTGTCTGTATTACATGTGTCCTGAGAGTGAGGGGACACTGGGACTGTCTGTATTACATGTGTCCTGAGAGTGAGGGGACATTGGGACTGTCTGTATTACATGTGTCCTGAGAGTGAGGGGACACTGGGACTGTCTGTATTACATGTGTCCTGAGAGTGAGGGGACACTGGGACTGTCTGTATTACATGTGTCCTGAGAGTGAGGGGACACAGGACTGTCTGTATTACATGTGTCCTGAGAGTGAGGGGGTCACCTGGACTGTCTGTATTACATGTGTCCTGAGAGTGAGGGGACACTGGGACTGTCTGTATTACATGTGTCCTGAGACTGAGGGGACACCGGGACTGTCTGTATTACATGTGTCCTGAGAGTGAGGGGACACCGGGACTGTCTGTATTACATGTGTCCTGAGAGTGAGGGGACACTGGGACTGTCTGTATTACAGGTGTCCTGAGAATGAGGGGACACCGGGACTGTCTGTATTACATGTGTCCTGAGAGTGAGGGGACACTGGGACTGTCTGTATTACATGTGTCCTGAGACTGAGGGGACACTGGGACTGTCTGTATTACATGTGTCCTGAGAGTGAGGGGACACCGGGACTGTCTGTATTACATGTGTCCTGAGAGTGAGGGGACACTGGGACTGTCTGTATTACAGGTGTCCTGAGAATGAGGGGACACCGGGACTGTCTGTATTACATGTGTCCGGAGAGTGAGGGGACACCGGGACTGTCTGTATTACAGGTGTCCTGAGAATGAGGGGACACCGGGACTGTCTGTATTACATGTGTCCTGAGAGTGAGGGGACACCGGGACTGTCTGTATTACATGTGTCCTGAGAGTGAGGGGACACTGGGACTGTCTGTATTAGATGTGTCCTGAGAGTGAGGGGACACCGGGACTGTCTGTATTAGATGTGTCCTGAGAGTGAGGGGACACCAGGACTGTCTGTAATACATGTGTCCTGAGAGTGAGGGGACACCGGGACTGTCTGTATTACATGTGTCCTGAGAGTGAGGGGACACCGGGAGTGTCTGTATTACATGTGTCCTGAGATAGAGGGGACATCGGGACTGTCTGTATTACATGTGTGTGTCCTGAGAGTGAGGGGACATCGGGAGTGTCTGTATTACATGTGTCCTGAGATAGAGGGGACACCGGGACTGTCTGTATTACATGTGTCCTGAGAGTGAGGGAACACGGGACTGTCTGTATTACATGTGTCCTGAGAGTGACGGGACACTGGGCTGTCTGTATTACATGTGTCCTGAGAGTGAGGGGACATCGGGACTGTCTGTATTACATGTATGTGTCCTGAGAGTGAGGGGACTCTGGGCTGTCTGTATTACATGTGTCCTGAGAGTGAGGGGACACAGGGACTGTCTGTATTACGTGTCCTTAGAATGAGTGGACACCGGGGCTGTCTGTATTACATGTGTCCTGAGAGTGAGGGGACACCAGGACTGTCTGTATTGCATGTGTCCTGAGAGTGAGGGGACACCGGGACTGTATGTATTACATGTGTCCTGAGAGTGAGGGGAGACCAGGACTGTCTGTATTACATGTGCCTGAGAGTGAGGGGACACACCGGGACTGTCTGTATTATATGTGTGTGTACTGAGAGTGAGGGGACACCGGGACTGTCTGTATTACATTTGTGCTATGAGTGAGGGGACACCAGGACTGTCTGTATTACGTGTCCTGAGAGTGAGAGGACACCGGGACTGTCTGTGTTACATGTGCCTGAGAGTGAAGGGACACACCGGGACTGTCTGTATTACATGTGTCCTGAGAGTGAGGGGACACCAGGACTGTCTGTATTACATGTGTCCTGAGAGTGAGGAGACACTGGGACTGTCTGTATTACATGTGTCCTGAGAGTGAGAGGACACCGGGACTGTCTGTATTACATGTGTCCTGATAGTGAGGGGACACCGGGACTGTCTGTATTACATGTGTCCTGAGAGTGAGGAGACACCGGGACTATCTGTATTACATGTGTCCTGAGAGTGAGGGGACACCAGGACTGTCTGTATTACATGTGTCCTGAGAGTGAGGAGACACTGGGACTGTCTGTATTACATGTGTCCTGAGAGTGAGAGGACACCGGGACTGTCTGTATTACATGTGTCCTGATAGTGAGGGGACACCGGGACTGTCTGTATTACATGTGTCCTGAGAGTGAGGGGACACCGGGACTGTCTGTATTACATGTGTCCTGAGAGTGAGGAGACACCGGGACTATCTGTATTACATGTGTCCTGAGAGTGAGGAGACACCGGGACTGTCTGTATTACATGTGTCCTGAGAGTGAGGAGACACCGGGACTGTCTGTATTACATGTGTCCTGAGAGTGAGGGGACACTGGGACTGTCTGCATTACATGTGTCCTGAGAGTGAGGGGACACCGGGACTGTCTGTATTACATGTGTCCTGAGAGTGAGGAGACACCGGGACTGTCTGTATTACATGTGTCCTGAGAGTGAGGAGACACCGGGACTGTCTGTATTACATGTGTCCTGAGAGTGAGGAGACACTGGGACTGTCTGTATTACATGTGTCCTGAGAGTGAGAGGACACCGGGACTGTCTGTATTACATGTGTCCTGATAGTGAGGGGACACCGGGACTGTCTGTATTACATGTGTCCTGAGAGTGAGGGGACACCGGGACTGTCTGTATTACATGTGTCCTGAGAGTGAGGAGACACCGGGACTATCTGTATTACATGTGTCCTGAGAGTGAGGAGACACCGGGACTGTCTGTATTACATGTGTCCTGAGAGTGAGGAGACACCGGGACTGTCTGTATTACATGTGTCCTGAGAGTGAGGAGACACCGGGACTATCTGTATTACATGTGTCCTGAGAGTGAGGGGACACCAGGACTGTCTGTATTACATGTGTCCTGAGAGTGAGGAGACACTGGGACTGTCTGTATTACATGTGTCCTGAGAGTGAGAGGACACCGGGACTGTCTGTATTACATGTGTCCTGATAGTGAGGGGACACCGGGACTGTCTGTATTACATGTGTCCTGAGAGTGAGGGGACACCGGGACTGTCTGTATTACATGTGTCCTGAGAGTGAGGAGACACCGGGACTATCTGTATTACATGTGTCCTGAGAGTGAGGAGACACCGGGACTGTCTGTATTACATGTGTCCTGAGAGTGAGGAGACACCGGGACTGTCTGTATTACATGTGTCCTGAGAGTGAGGGGACACTGGGACTGTCTGCATTACATGTGTCCTGAGAGTGAGGGGACACCGGGACTGTCTGTATTACATGTGTCCTGAGAGTGAGGGGACATCGGGACTGTCTGTATTACATGTGTGTGTCCTGAGAGTGAGGGGACATCGGGAGTGTCTGTATTACTTGTGTCCTGAGATAGAGGGGACACCAGGACTGTCTGTATTACATGTGTCCTGAGAGTGAGTGGACACCGGGACTGTCTGTATTACATGTGTGGGGACTGCAGCATGTCAGAGTTTGCCATCTTATAAGTTACTTTTATATCTATGAACAATGTTACAGTATTATGGTGAAGCAGTTTGTGTGTTATATGTCAGGAGATGAATCACAATAGTTTGGGTAAGCGTGCCATGCGGCATAAGGGTGTGGCCCTCCAATAAATGGTAAATTAATGGCAAAAAAAATATGAGAATCTATCCACATAGGATGTGCAGTATGTTTTATAAGTTCTAAACACGGGGGGGAATGACATCATTAAACCTGATCCAGGCGTCCGCATTGAGGCCTCTTATGTTCACACTCTTCCACCATGTTGATTTTACAGTACGGTACTGGAATGAATCCATCGGCATTATTGTCCCATGAAATCATCTCCGGGCCATGGCGCCTCACACGCTGACCTCATTTCTCAGACCCAGATGCCGAATCGCAGTGATCAGGGGATTATTGCTATTAATGAAATACTGCGCTATCTGTGCTGGTGACGGCCGTCTGTCTTCATAAAAGCAAATCAACTTTTCATCAACATTCCTCTCAGTCAGGAGCCTGTGAGTGTTTCTGTAACAGCCGCTAATGGTGTCACGTTCTACATCTGCATGTCCAGCGCTGTTTGGAGCTTTGAAGGTTCTATATGAATTTTAACCCAACATGAACACTTCAGAGTGATAGAAGGCAGTCACTTTGGGCCAATAGCCGACGTGTTCAAAGTCATAAAATGTATATATAATGTTCCAGGTGCTACCAGACAACTCCTAGGAGGAGGAACTATTACCTCCCACCAGCTAGTGTCAGTCAGAGGACGCAGATGGCGGTGTCGCGTAGTCACAGGTCAGTGTGTACGTAATTCAATCCACAGGAGAAGACTGGCCGGAGTTACATATATTATTATTGTTATGTGCAGTTCTCCGAAGGGCTCTGGGCTTGATTCAGGGCCGCTCGCTCCTGGCGAGCGCTCGCTCTGAATCAGGGCGTTTTTTTTTTCTTCAGGCTGCTTGCGAGCGCCCTGGAGCCCGTCATCGAGCTTGCCTGTGGTAGGGTCTTAGCTCTCACAAGCCCGAGTGGACTCCCTGCCCTAATAGAGCAGGAAGTCCACTACTGATATCACTAGTGATGTCAGTAGAAGGCCTGCCCACAAATGCCAGGCGTTTCTAAGGGAACACCTGCGTTTCTGCAGCCACCCCCCCTCCCCGCCTACAAAACGGGGCGAGCTGTCAATCAACATCGACAGCCACCATGTCCTGTAGCGAGACCCGTAGCGACGAAGCAGCCATTGCTGGACGGATCTCGCGCATGCGCATGCCGGAGGCGTCGCATGCACAGTGGGGGACCATCGACCTGCTTGAGAGCGGGTCTGAATCAGACCCACTGGGCCTGATTCAAACCCGGTCGCAAGTGCTGAGCGCTCGCAACCGGGCCGATGGTGGCCCACAGCGCATTCGCACGAGGGAGCCGGCTCCGTCGTGTGCATGCTTGAGACCCGGCTAGCAACGGGCACTCCATCTCTCCGGGTCTCGCAACAAAGGGGGCGAGCTGTCGATGTTGAGTGACAGCTCGCCCCCTTTGGTGGGCGGGCCGGGGAGGTGGCTGCCCAAATGGAGGCATTCCCATGAGAACGCCTGTCATTTGGGGGCGGCCCCACTGACATCACGAGCGATGCCAGTGGAGAGATTCCGGCTCTGTTAGAGCCGAAATCTCTCTGGGGCTTGCGTCCACGAGACGCTACCAAAAGGGTCTCGTCGCAAGCCCGATGGTCGCGATGGTCTTGACCATCGCGACCATCATCATGGCCGCTCACAATAGCTATGGGTGGTCACCCACAGCTATGCGAGTGGCCAAGAGGCCGATCCAAAAATAAAAGCCCGGCCCTGATTAAGAGAGAGCGGGTCTGAATCAGGCCCTCTGTACTGACATAGGGCCTGATTCAGAGCCACTCGTAAGCGGCAGCTCGTTCGCTCCGAGCGATGTTTGCCCAACTGCGCATGCGTATGGATCGTTATGCGCATGCGCAAACCAGTCAGTGCGGTCGAATTCATGTGCTCGCAAAATAGCGAATGCCTGATAATTTGAGTGACAGAATGAGTCGTATGTGGGTGGGAACACGGGAAGGTGCTTGAAAACGGGGAGTGGAATTCAGAACGCAGGCGTGCTTAAAGGTCAAAACGGGCGTTTTAAGGGTGTGCATAATTAATACAGCAGCGTCATTGACCACGTCACTTGGTTTTTTTTAACTCAGAACTGCTCGCAAAATAGTGGTTGAAAAAACCAACCACAAGAATAGCGAGCATTTCATACGCTGGTCGATGTACTCGATTAATCTAATAAATAGCGGACATGACGTATGGTGCGAGCGGCCAGGGGGCGTATTTACCAAATTTACGTTCGCATGTTTTGCTCGCTTGTTCAGACTTAGAGGCGTGAACAGACCGCAAAGTGCGAACGGTTCATTTGAATAGCCACCCCTTTTTAGAAAACGAACGACCGCAAATAGCGAGCGGCTCTGAATGAGAGCCATAGAATTCAATCTAAGGCCAATGTGGAACCACCAGTTATGTTACTGCTTGTGATTTCTTTTGCTCAGAACTTTTCTTTACAATACGGAACTTAATTGGAACCGTCAAATCCATATTTATTTCAATATCTATATATTATATAATGGGTAGTTCGCGCTAAGATAAAAATAAAGGGGGTCATTCAGACCCACTCATGAGCGGCAGTACGCTCGCAAGTGGGTCGATGTTCCCCACTGCGCATGCGCACGACGGAGGGAGCTCCATGTGCGAGACCCGTCTCGGAGTCTCGCATCAAAGGGGGCGTGCTGTCGATGTTGATTGACAGCACGCCCCCTTTGGTGGGAGTGCCTGCCAGACGCAGGCGTTCCTATGGGAACGCCTACCGTCTGAAGCCGGCCCCACTGACATCACTAGTGATGTCAGTGGGAGTGATTTTGGCTCTCATAGAGCCAAAATCACTCTAGGGCTTGCGGTTGAGAAACCCGACCACAGGGTTTCACTCGCAAGTCAAGACCATCGCGACCATCTTGTTGGACGCTCGTATCTGCTGTGGGTGGTGACCCACAGCTATACGAGCGTCCAGGAGGACGCTCCATTTTAATGGAGGTGGGCCCTGATTCAGAGCGAGCGCTCTTGTCAGAACGTCCGGCTCTGTCCGGCTCTGAATCAGGGCCAAAATGCTTAGCAAATCTTTGTTCTAATGTTTAGAGCAGAGGTTCTCAAACGCGCTCCTCAAGGCTCCCAAACAGTTCAGGTTTTGGAGATATCCATGGATGAGCACAGGTGATAACATGAAAATGACTGAGGTACTAATTAAGGCCCTGATTCAGAGCCGGACGCAATTAGCGCTCGCTCGTCCAGAAAATAGGGGTGGCTATTCAAATGAACCGTTCGCTATTTGCGGTCTGTTCACGCCTTTAGGTCTGAACGAGCGAACAAAACTTGCGGTCGTTTTTTGGGAAACTACGCCCCCTGGCCGCTCGCATCCTACGTCATGTCCGCTATTTATTAGATTAATCGAGTACATCGACCAGGGTATGAGCTGCTCGCTATTCTTGTGGTTGGTTTTTGCTACCACAATTTTGCGAGCAGTTCTGGCTATAAAATAACCCAGTGACGTTGTCAATGACGCTGCTGTATTAATTATACACACCCATAAAACGCCCTGCTTTGACCTTTAAGCACGCCTGCGATCGGATCTCCACTCCCCGTTTTCAAGCACCTTCCCCTGTTACCACCCACATACGCCTCCTCCTGTCACTCAAATTATCAGGCATTCGCTATTTTGCGAGCACATGAATTTCGGCCGCACTGACTGGTACGCGCATGCGTATAACGATCCGTACGCATGCGCAGTTGGGCAAACATCGGTCGGAGCAAACGAGCTGCCGCTTACGACCGGCTCTGAATCAGGCCCTTAGTTACCTGTGGTCAGCCATGGATATCTCTAACACCTGAGCTGTTGGGGAGCCTTGAGGAGCGCATTTGAGAACCTCTGGTTTAAAGCTGCCACGCATCTAAAGATTATCCACCCAACCAGCCAACTAGCTGATTGGTTGGAATGAGAATCTGGTAATGTATGGGAGTAACTGATGATCAGCAATTTGCTCCCAAACGCCGGAAAATGGACAAAAACTGTTGTTTGAACAAATAGTTTAGATCAAACATTTAACAAACTTGTCTGACGCCATTTTCATCTGTTTTCTGGCATTTAGGAGCAAATTGCTGATCATCAGTTACTCCCATACGTTACCAGATTCTCATTCCAACCAATCAGCTAGTTGGCTGGTTGGACAGATAATCTTTAGATGTGTGACCAGCTTTAGACTATTTGTACATGGTCGACGGATAATAAATCAGCATTTTCACAGGGCAATCAGATAGGATGAGAGCCTGACCACTGTGCAACCGGATCTGTGTTGAATCTCACCCCACACATGTGAAGAGCTGGACAGTTCTGGCTGCTGATCGCTAGTGCGGCCTGTAGTAAAAATAAACAGTTGCCGCCAGCAACAAACTGTATATATGGTCGATTTCCAACTGTCCTTGTTTAATCCCATCCACATTCTGATCAGGATTTATGGTTGGTTTTGGCTCAGAAAACATAATATTTGTTGAGTTTAGCAAAAAACTTATCCTGAGACCGACCCCCTGAGCGCGCACGCGTCACGGCAGCTGTAGAGGTAACGCTCATACATTTTGATATTTTTTTCTTTTCTATTTATTGAGTTCTCAAATATGACATCGGGCATAAACAAAAAGGGAAAAGTTATTAGGAGTAAGAAGGGTACCCAGGAGTCTCTGACGCACACAGACACACTCTACACCCACATTTCCCAACTTGCATTAAGACAAATCTCCATAAATCCCAGAACCAATTAGACAAACGACCATATCACCGTCCAATAAGGCCCTTCCCAAAAACCTCAAAGGCTCTGTCTGGAAGTTTAATACAGAGACCATGACCGGTAGCGCACGCAGGGGGGGGGGGGGGTGTTCTGAGTACCCAGAAACCCCCCCTGACTATACACATATATATATACACACACAAAGGGTCTCATTCAGACCCGCTCACCAGCGCTTGCAAGCATGTCGATGTTTGGCTCTGCGCACGCGCAGCGGCCACACTGCGCGTGCGCAATCCCCAGAGCGATAGAGAAATTCTCTCGCTCCGGGGCTCACTACAAAAGGGGTGGCTGCCGATGTTTTGTAGACGTGGCGCGGGGGGGTGATTTCACAAACTGAGGCCTTCCCAAGCGAACACCTGCCATTTGTGGGCGCCCCACTGACATCACCAGCTCTCTGGGGCTTGCGGCAGACAAGATCCTACCACAAGGGTCTCATCGAAAGCCGTGATGGTCAAGACCATTGCGACCATCATCCTTGCCACTCGTTAAAACTATGGGTGGTAACCCACAGCCTAGAGAGCAGCCAGGAGGCCGGATCATTTTTTAGATGCGGCCGCCCTCATTCAGAGTGATTGCTCGCATTTTGCGAGTGCCTCTGAATGAGGTCCAAAGTGTGTGTATATATATATTAGGGGTGTGCACCGGCCACTTTTTGTGTTTTGTGTTTTGGTTTTGGATCTGGATCTTTCTTCGTGTTTTGGATCTGGATTGGTTTTGCCAAAACCACCCTTCCGTGTTTTGGGTTCTGGGTTTTGTGTTTTGGATCTGTATTTTTTTTAAAAAAAGCATAAAAACAGCTAAAATCACAGAATATGTTGGTTTTTCTGCTCCTATGCTATTATTAACCTCAATAACCTTAATTTCCACTAATTTCCAGTCTATTCTGAACACCTCACACCTCATAATAGTGTTTTTATGTCCAAAAGGTTGCACCGAGGTAGCTGGATGACCATGCTAAGAGATACGAGTGGGTGGCACAAACACGTGGCCCATCTAGGAGTGACACTGCAGTGGCAGACAGGATGGCAGTTTGAAAAACTAGGCCCCAAACTGTACATAATGCAAAGAAAAAAAAGAGGTGCAAGATGGAATTGTCCTTGGGCCCTCCCACCCACCCTTATGTTGTATAAACAGGACATGCACACTTTAACAAACCAATCATTTCAGCGCCAGGGTCTGCCACACAACTGTGGCTGAAATGATTGGTTCGTTTGGGCCCCCACAAAACAAGCTGGCAATTAATGTGTCCCTGCACAAACTGGCTCTACGGAGGCAAGATGTCGTCCTCAACCTCCTCATCCACCGATTCCTCACCCTCTTCAGTGTTGTGTACATCCTCATCCTCACAGAGTATTAACTCGTCCCTGCTTGAATCCACCACCACAGGTCCCTCTGTACGTTCTGGAGGCTGGTCTCCCTGGAAGAGTTGATAATTCATTTTTATGAACATCATCTTCTCCACATTTTGTGGAAGCAACCTCCTACGCCTTTCGCTGACAAGGTTCCCGGCTGCACTAAACACTCTTTCGGAGTACACACTGGAGGGGGGGGCAACTCAGGTAAAATAGAGCCAGTTTGTACAGGGGCCTCCAAATTGCCTCTTTTTCCTGCCAGTACAGGTATGGACTGTCTGACATGCCTACTTGGATGCTGTCACCGATGTAATCCTCCACCATTCTGTCAATGGTGACAGTATCATATGTAGTGACAGTAGACATGTCAGAAATTGTTGCCAGGTCCTTCAGTCTGGACCAGATGTCCAAACTTGGTTCTGCCTGCCCTGCATCACCGCCAGTGGGTTGCTTAGGATACCTAAGTTTTTTCCTGGCAGCCCCAGTTGCGGGAGAAAATGAAGAAGGAGCTGTTGACGTGTCACGTTCCGCTTCAGCTGACAGTGTGTTCACCAGCAGGTCTTTGCACCTCTGCAGGCTTGTGTCGGCCGGAAAGAGAGACACCACATAGGCTTTAAACCTAGGATCGAGCACGGTGGCCAAAATGTAGTGGTCTGATTTCAACAGATTGACCACCCTGGAATCCTGGAAAAGCGAATGAAGGGCTTCATCCACAAGTCCCACATGCCGAGCGGAATCGCTCCGTCTTAGCTCCTCCTTCACTTTCTCCAGCTGCTTCTGCAAAAGCCTGATGAGGGGAATGACCTGACTCAAGCTGGCAGTGTCTGAACTGACTTCACGTGTGGCAAGTTCGAAGGGCTGGAGAACCTTGCACAACGCAGAAATCATTCTCCACTGCGCTTGAGTCAGGTGCATACCCCCTCCTTTGCCTGTGTCATAGGTAGATGTATAGGCTTGAATGGCCTTTTGCTGCTCCTCCATCCTCTGAAGCATATAGAGGGTTGAGTTCCACCGCGTCACAACCTCTTGCTTCAGGTGATGGCGGGGCAGGTTCAAGAGTGTTTGCTGGCGCTCCAGTCTTCGGCACGCAGTCGCTCAATGGCAAAAGTGGCCAGATATTTTTTGGGCCACCCAAAGCGTCTCCTGCACGCCCCTGTCGCTTTCAGAAAATTCTGCACCACCAAGTTTATTGTGTGAGCAAAACATGGGACGTGCTGGAATTTGCCCAGATGTAATGCCCGCACAATATTGGTGGCGTTGTCAGATATCACAAATCCCCAGGAGAGTCTAAGTGGGGTAAGCCACTGGGCGATGATTTCTCTCAGTTTCTCTAAGAGGTTGTCGGCGGTGTGCCTCTTTCTGAAACCGGTGATACACAGCGTAGCCTGCCTTGGAACGAGCTGGCATTTCTGAGATGCTGCTACTGGTGACGCTGCTGCTGTTGCTGCGTAAGGTGATACATCTACCCAGTGGGCTGTCACAGTCATATAGTCCTTAGTCTGCCCTGTTCCACTTGTCCACATGTCCGTGGTTAAGTGGACATTGGGTACAACGGCATTTTTCAGGACACTGAGGACACTTTTTCTGATGTTTCTGTACAGTCTCGGTATCGCCTGCCTAGTGAAGTGGAATCTAGACGGGATTTGGAACCGGGGACACACTGCCTCCATCAATTGTCTAAATCCCACTGCACGAATGGCGGATACCGGACGCACGTCTAACACCAACATAGCAGTCAAGGCCTCAGTTATACGTTTTGCTTCAGGATGACTGCTGTCGTACTTCATCCTCCTCGCTAAGGACTGTTGGAGGGTCAATTGTTTAGTAAAAGTAGTGGTGTTCCTACTTCCTCTCTGGGATGATGAACGACTCCCAGCAGCAGCAATAGCAGCAGCAGCAGCAGTAGGCGTAGCAATGCAGGATCCTCCGGAGGAATCCCCGATAGGAGAGTCAGTCATGCCAGTGACATGGCCTGCAGGACTACTTCCGATCCTGACTAAGGAGGAAATTGACGAGGAGGGAGTTGACGGTGTGGTTTGCAGGCGCTTGGATACAACAGGACAACGGGATTTAGGTGTCCCTGGACTGCTTACGGTCTTAGCCAAAGTTTCTGAACTTGACAGTAACTTTTTATGAATGCGCTGCAGGTACCGTATAAGGGAGGATGTTCCTAGGTGGTTAACGTCCCTACCCCTACTTATTCCACCTTTACATAAGGTACATATGGCAAGACAGTTGTTGTCCGGATTTGGATAGAAATATTGCCAGACCAAAGAGGTGGAATGTTTGGTCTTCTGCCCAGGCATGACCGTGATGGGCTTTTTCATCCCACGGACAACAACTGTCTCCCCCGGAGCCTGATTTAAACAAACCACATCACCATCAGAATCCTCTTCGCCAACTTCCTCCTCAGCGCCAGCTACACCATTATCCTCATCCTGTTGTACTTCAACAGTGACATCTTCAATTTGCATATCAGCAAGTGGACTGTTTGTGCTCCTTTCAGCACTTGCAGGGGGCGTGCAAATGGTGGAAAGAGCCACCTCGTCCCGTCCAGTGCTGGGAAGGTCAGGCATCGCAACCACCACCACACTTGGACTCTCCTTGGGGATTTGTGATATCTTCTTAGAACGCACAGTTCTTCGCTGTGCTTTTGCCAGCTTAACTCGTTTGATTTTTTTAGTGGGAGGAGGGCTTCCATCGTCATGTGAAGCTGAACCACTAGTCATGAACATAGGGAAAGACCTTAGCCATTCCTTGCCACTCCGTGTCGTAAATGGCATATTGGCAAGTTTACGTTTCTCTTCAGATGATTTAAATGTTTTTTTCAAGGTCATTTTCCTGAACTTTGTCATTTGGGATTGTATGTGCCCTCTATTATGACATTGGGCATCGGCCTTGGCAGACGACGTTGATGGCATGTTATCGTTTATGTCATGACTAGTGGCAGCAGCTTCAGCACTAGGAGGAAGTGGTTCTTGATCTTTCTCTATTTTATTTTTATCGGAGAAAGTTTGGTCCTCCATTTATGTTATATTGATATGTACGTGTGGCTAAGGCGCACACAAACACAGAAAATATTTTTTTATTTTTGTTGGAGACAAGTGCACTTTGTGGGCTACACCACCTTTAAGAAATGAGCCAGCCGGCCCTTTACTTATGGGACACAGGCGCACGCTTGGCGCTGCTCCTTTGTTGATGCATGTGCAGCCACAGTGCACACAATTCACAACCACAGAAATTTTTTTTTTTATTTGGTTTGGAGTGTACTTTGGGGGTTACAGCACCCTTTAGCGGTCAATCCAGCCGGCCCTTTATTTATGGGACCCAGGCGCATGCTTGGCACTACTTTGTTGATGCACGTGCGGCTACTGCGCACACAATTCACAAACACAGAAAAAAAAAAATTTTTTTTAGCACTTGGGGGGAGCACCCCTGACGGACAGAGCACCCCCTGGACAACACTACAGCACCCCTTTAGGACTGGGACACTGCACAGGACTTTGGAGTGGACACAGCCCCTATGGAGAACTGACTGCACAACACTGTCCAGCCAGCCCCTATGGACTTTGAAGTAGTGGACACAGCCCCTATTAACAACAGCAGCACAGCACAACACAGCCAGCCCCTATGGACTTTGAAGTAATGGACACAGCCCCTATGGACAACAGCAGCACAGCGCAGCACAACACTACACTACACTACACTACACTACACAGCCCAGCCAGCGCTAACTCCCACCCTCCCTCTTCACTGTCCACAGCCGAGTGAGAAAATGGCGCCGACGTGGGTACCTTATATAGGATCCAAAACCCGCGAGACCCGGAAGGCGGGATGATAACATTTTGCCTTGATTTCAGATCCGAGTCAGGCGGGAACAGTCGAGCCTGACTCGGATCGGCCTCGGATCGGGGGGGCTTGGATTTCAGAAATCCGAACCCGCTCACCCCTAATATATATATATATATAATATATATATATATATATATATATATATATAATGTGGAAACCCCCCAATAACAATCCTGCGTTTGCCCCTGGCTACTCCTCTTTCTGCTCTACAAAGACCGCCATGGCAGAATACTGCGCTCGGTAGGAATGAAGACAGATACTCATTGGACAGGGCTGCGGGCTAGGAAGTGGGAACCATTCAAACGTTTGCAATAGAACTTGCCCCACCCCCTGCGCTTTCTATAGCAGATGTTGGATTGAGCGCAGCCATAAATATTAGGGTCACAGTTATCATCCGGCCTCTCTGCTTCTTCTGTTCCTCTTCCAATCTCTCCATAATGATGTCATTCCTGCTGCTGTCCCCGGGGGGCGCTGAGGATGTGCAGGGTCCTCTCTGGCTGATGTATAGATGAGATACAGTACATGAGGCTGCCGCTATACTGACACCTGGGCCTGGGACAATACATGAGAATAAGATACAGGAACTGAGTCACAGCGCTCTAATGAGATTAATCCTCGCAATATGGCTCAGATTACATTGGGAAGACGATGAATCCTGATAAGAATATAAACCATAATCAATCCAAGAAATCAAACGTTTGAGGCTCATCGGGAATAAAGTGAATAAATCTGGATTTTGGTTCTATTTATATCCATTGTTTTGAAACTATCATTTAGTTTAAGATGAACGAGGAGATTGGGATGGGGGGTTTGTGGATATCATGTGAGTCCTATAATAATAATGTAACACATCTCACATTCACTTAATTACTTAATAATATGTGGAGATTCCTTATTTTATCCTCTTTAAAGCATGAACCATAAAGTGGCTTAAATTAAATTTGTTCCAGTACGAACACTCCAGTAACACTGTGTATTATTAAGATTATCGTCTCATAAAAGCACATTGACACTTATCAAATAACGTATAGGAATAACAAGCGACATTAGATAGTGGAGGGAGAAATCATTCAGGAGGCAAAATTACTAAATTGAGTTAGATGATTTGTTCCCTACAGTTACTTACCCCCAAATCTAGTGTACAGATGAGCTGGGTACCTAAATCTTGTGCCAGGGAGCAGATGGGCCATGTACCTACACCTGGCGCCAGGGGACAGACAGGCTGGGTACCTACACCTAGGCAGTGGCATAACTAGGGCAGGGCGAGTGGGGTGCGTGCCCTGGGCGCCGTAGGACCGGCGGCCCACCCGCCCTAGTTAGCCAGTGTAGCGCCGACCGCAATGAGTGTGGTCAGCGCTACACATTTACACAGGACCGGCACTAGGCTTCCAGCGCCGGTCCTGTGCTTCACAGCTGAGCCCGTTCCCTCCCCCTGAGCGCTTGCCCAATAGCGCTAGGAGGCGGGCTCAGCGCTGGCGGCGATGCATGTGTTAAACAGCAGCCAATGAGAGTCAGATAGACTCTCATTGACTGCTGCAGCACCCACTGCAAGAGCCGGGCTTCCATCCGGCTCCTGCAGTGGGTAATGGGACAGACGTCATGACATCATGACGTCTGTCCCATAATGCTGAGCGCACCAGCCCGGGAGGACTGGCGGGCGGCGGCGGGAGCGGCGTCGCGGACCGGAGCAGCAGCAGCGTGGATTCAGATAAGTATATTTTTATATATATATATTTTTTTTAACCTATCTGCACTACTGGGGGAACAACAGGGTAGGGGGGTGGTTACTACTGGGGGGACCTCTACTGGGGGTGGGGGCACAACGGGGGAGGGGTGGCTACTACTGGGGGCACCATTATTGGGAGGACCTCTACGGGGGGGGGCTACTACTGGGGCACTTAATCAGGAGGGGGAACCTCTACTGGGGACTACTACTTGGGGGGGGGGGGGAACTACCACTGGGGGCATTATAAAAGGGGCCTACTACTAGAGGCACTGCAATCGGGGGACCACTACTGGGGGCAATAATAGGAAGGGCCACTACAAGGGGCAATAATAGGAAGGGCCACTACAGGGGGCAATGGATAGGGGGGATCACTACTGGGTGCCTGCTTAAGGGGGACCACTACTGGGAAAACTGCATGGGGGGGGACTACTACTGGGGGCACCATATAAAGGGCACTGCATAAGGGGATACTGCTACTGGGCGCACGGCATTGTGGGGACTGCTACTGGGGGCACTGCATAAGGGGGAACACTACATGGTGCACTGCATTTGGGGGGGCCTCTACTAGTGGGTACTGAGTAAGGGGTACTACTGGGGTTATGGATAGGAATGTTCAGTGTGAAAATAAATGGGTGTGTCATTTTTAAGTGACCACGCACATCGGGGGGTGCACGGGGGCCTCCCTTTTCAAATTTGCCCTGGGCTCCAAATACCCTAGTTACGCCACTGCACCTAGGACCAAGTTATAGATGGGTTGGATACCTAAACCTGGATCCAGGGGACAAAAGGTTGGATACTTACACCTGGGGCCAGGGGACAGAAGGCTGGATACTTACACCTGGTGCCAGGGGACAGAAAGCTAGATACTTACACCTGGTGCCAGGGGACAGAAGGCTGGATGCTTACACCTGGGGCCAGGGGACAGAAGGCTGGGTACTTACACCTGGTGCCAGGGGACAGAAGGCTGGATACTTACACCTGGTGCCAGGGGACAGAAGGCTGGATACTTACACCTGGTGCCAGGGGACAGAAGGCTGGGTACTCACTCCTGGTGCCATGGGACAGAAGGCTGGGTACTTACACCTGGGGCCAGGGGAAAGAAGGCTGGGTACTTACACCTGGTGCCAGGGGACAGAAGGCTGGGTACTTACACCGGGTGCCAGGGTCCAGAAGGCTGGGTACTTACACCTGGGGCCAGGGGAAAGAAGGCTGGGTACTTACACATGGTGCCAGGGGACAGAAGGCTGGGTACTTACACCTGGGGCCAGGGGACAGAAGGCTGGGTACTTACCCTGGTGCCAGGGGAGAGAAGGCTGGGTACTTACACCTGGTGCCAGGGGACAGAAGGCTGGATACTTACACCTGGTGCCAGGGTACAGAAGGCTGGGTACTTACACCTGGGGCCAGGGGACAGAAGGCTGGACACTTACAGCTGGTGCAAGGGGACAGAAGGCTGGGTACTTACACCTGGGTCCAGGGGACAGAAGGCTGGATACTTACACCTGGTGCCAGGGGACAGAAGGCTGGGTACTTACACCTGAGGCCAGGGGACAGAAGGCTGGGTACTTACACCTGGGGCCAGGGGACAAAAGTCTGGATACTTACACCTGGTGCCAGGGGACAGAAGGCTGGGTACTTACACCTGGTGCAAGGGGACAGAAGGCAGGGTACTTACACCTGGGGCCAGGGGACAGAAGGCTGGGTACTTACACCTGGGGCCAGGGGACAGAAGGCTGGGTACTTACACCGGGTGCCAGGGGACAGAAGGCTGGATACTTACACCTGGGGCCAGGGGACAGAAGGCTGGGTACTTACACCTGGTGCCAGGGGACAGAAGGCTGGGTACTTACACCTGGGGCCAGGGGACAAAAGGCTGGGTACTTACACCTGGGGCCAGGGGACAGAAGGCTGGATACTTACACCTGGTGCCAGGGGACAGAAGGCTGGGTACTTACACCTGGTGCCAGGGGACAGAAGGCTGGGTACTTACACCTGGGTCCAGGGGACAGAAGGCTAGGTACTCACACCTGGGGCCAGGGGACAGAAGGCTGGGTACTTACCCTGGTGCCAGGGGAGAGAAGGCTGGGTACATACACCTGGGGCCAGGGGACAGAAGGCTGGGTACTTACACCTGGGGCCAGGGGACAGAAGGCTGGGTACTTACACCTGGTGCCAGGGGACAGAAGGCTGGGTACTTACACCTGGGGCCAGGGGACAAAAGGCTGGGTACTTACACCTGGGGCCAGGGGACAGAAGGCTGGATACTTACACCTGGTGCCAGGGGACAGAAGGCTGGGTACTTACACCTGGTGCCAGGGGACAGAAGGCTGGGTACTTACACCTGGGTCCAGGGGACAGAAGGCTAGGTACTCACACCTGGGGCCAGGGGACAGAAGGCTGGGTATTTACCCTGGTGCCAGGGGAGAGAAGGCTGGGTACTTACACCTGGTGCCAGGGGACAGAAGGCTGGATACTTACACCTGGGGCCAGGGGACAGAAGGTTGGGTACTTACACCTGGGGCCAGGGGACAGAAGGCTGGACACTTACAGCTGGTGCAAGGGAACAGAAGGCTGGGTACTTACACCTGGGGCCAGGGGAGAGAAGGCTGGGTACTTACACCTGAGGCCAGGGGACAGAAGGCTGGGTACTTACACCTGAGGCCAGGGGACAGAAGGCTGGGTACTTACTCCTGAGTCCAGGAGACAGAAGGCTGGATACTTACACCTGGTGCCAGGGGACAGAAGGCTGGGTACTTACACCTGGGTCCAGGGGACAGAAGGCTGGATACTTACACCTGGTGCCAGGGGACAGAAGGCTGGGTACTTACACCTGGTGCCAGGGGACAGAAGGCTGGGTACTTACACCTGAGGCCAGGGGACAGAAGACTGGGTACTTACACCTGGTGCCAGGGGACAGAAGCCTGGATACTTTCACCTGGTGCCAGGGGACAGAAGGCTGGACACTTACACCTGGTGCAAGGGGACAGAAGGCAGGGTACTTACACCTGGGGCCAGGGGACAGAAGGCTGGGTACTTACACCTGGTGCCAGGGGACAGAAGGCTGGGTACTTACACCTGGGGCCAGGTGACAGAAGGCTGGGTACTTACACCTGGGGCCAGGGGACAGAAGGCTGGGTACTTACACCTGGGGCCAGGGGACAGAAGGCTGGGTACTTACACCTGGTGCCAGGGGACAGAAGGCTGGGTACTTACACCTGGGGCCAGGGGACAGAAGGCTGGATACTTACACCTGGGGCCAGGGGACAGAAGGCTGGATACTTACACCTGGTGCCAGGGGACAGAAGGCTGGGTACATACACCTGGTGCCAGGGGACAGAAGGCTGGGTACATACACCTGGGGCCAGGGGACAGAAGGCAGAGTACTTACACCTGGGGCCAGGGGACAGAAGGCTGGGTACTTACACCTGGTGCCAGGGGACAGAAGGCTGGGTACTTACACCTGGTGCCAGGGTACAGAAGGCTGGGTACTTACACCTGGTGCCAGGGGACAGAAGGCTGGGTACTTACACCTGGTGCCAGGGGACAGAAGGCTGGGTACTTACACCTGACACCAGTGTATGGATGGACTGGACACCTATGCCATGTGAGAGATGGGCTGGGTACTGATGGGGTGGATATGGTACCTACACCTGGTGTCAGTGTATAGATGGACTGGATACCTATATCTCGAGCCTGGGAACAGATGGGCTGGATACTTACACCTGGCACCAGTGTACAGATTAGCTGGATAACTACACCTGTGCCAGGGCACAATTGGGTAGGATACTTGCACCTGGAAACAGTGTACTGATGGGCTGGGTACCTACACCTGGCTCCAGGCTACAGATTTTCTGGATATCAATGGAAATAACAATGTATAACCAACCAGCTGAAATATATTAAAACATGTTGTTGATTGCAATTGCTTCCGTCAGGTGTTTAATTACAATAAGAGGGTAATATGAGGTACATGACAGTAATCTACCGGGCACAAATGCCATTTTTGCACTTCACTGGCAATGAAAGTAAGTGCCCACGTTACAAGTGTTGTACACATTGCGGCTACCAGCTACCGCTCTCTCTGTTCCAGGCCCCCGGATTGCACTATGTGGTCACTTTCTTGAATTGTAGGGAAAAAACAGGGACCACTGGCTAATGAGACTCCACTGTAGGGATCAATTAGTTATGTAAAAGACACATAGCATAAAGAGGGCAGGAGAGAGAATAAGGGACCCTAGGAGCTGCCACAACCTGAGGCTATGCTCATTTGCTGCTATATAGAGGTGGTCCATTGGGAGCTAGGGCAGGCTTCCCTGACCAAGCAGCATTTCCCAGGAGGATGAGAACAAATATGTCCCCTCTGGGTTCTGCCGGCTGTTCAACACATCCAAAATCTTTAGCTACTGTGCAAGAGTCTACATTAAGATTAATGACAGCGTTGACCAACCTCACATGGTCACTTGTAACCCAAGTTGCTTGAACAGCTCAGAGTACCCCATTTAATGGTCCTTCCCATGGATCCTCTTCCTAAAGATAACCCTTCAGGCGATAGGGCCACAGTACGAGACCCTACCCAAACAGGCTTCAGCTATCACCTGACTTTCAGATCCACTTGGTGTTTCGTGTGTCTCTTATTGATGCTGCGGAGGACGCCAGGGCCCATCACCAGTACAGTATGTCGCTCAGGCAGTTGTCAACTAATGCAGAGTTTGAAGAGGGGCCTCAAAACCAGCTCATGGCTCCACACCAAGGACAAGTGTGGCTACATCTATAGGAATCAGGGCTGAGGAGCAACACCTGATTGCAGGTATTATTCCAGCTTTCCCTGGGCAAAGTGAGAACGGCAGCATTGCCCTATTTAGAGGCTGATATTGTATTGATTATAACTTTTCTATAAACTACAATCCTGAGACCACAACCATTTCTCTGGCTATTCTATTCCCTCCAGTCTTTAGTTCAAAAGATCATCCAACCCTCCTGGGACAAACTCCTTGGTCAAGAGATGTCTCCCACTCCTACAAACTGGACAGGTAAATCTGCACTGTTGGGGGTAAATTTACTAGGAATCGTGTCCGGACGAAATGAAACACGCTGGGCATTGCTCAGAGACACGTGAGAGTTTTCTCCAAACAAACACACAAATGTACTAAGAATGGAATTTCCGATGGTCTATGGGATCGTGTGTGAGTTCAGTCGTATTTGGCTGCAATAAATAGAAGTACTTGTGACTCAAGCAGCGTGTTCTGCAGAAGCTCTGCAGTGCTTCTGTGTCCTATAGGGTTTCATAAAGGGTTAAAAATTCATATAACACACAGCATGGGGTCCCAACCACCAAAAGCATAACCAGCCCAGGACATCTGAGCCCATTCAGGCACAGGAAAATCAGGGTAAAACCGACGTGGGGTTCCCCCTATTTCCCTATAATCAGCAATGGGCTGGACCAGCCGGGGGTCTAGCAGGGAGACAGACAGCGTGGGGTCCCCCTGCCATAATGTAAACAAGCCCAAAACTGGCAGAAAGTGTGAACTCCCCAAAAATGGTGTGTCCCCCTCCTGAGGATCAACCAGCCCAGGGCTCTTACCTGCAGGGGTACCCGATCCCAATGGGCACAGAAGTGTTGTATATACATTGCTGTATGTATAGAGCTTCCCCAGAGTCTGGCACCACCTACTGAGGTTTATTGGCCAATGTGCCCGATATGTCGACCGATCCACCGGATCGGATGACATATCGTACCTGGCATAAGAGTGGTCAGAGACTCTTAGCCAATCAGGACTAAGGTGCAGGAACCCTGGTGGGGTTGGTAATATAACTCCAATGGTACCCCAGGATTACACATCAGCACATACTGTAGGTGGTCTTGTGAGACGGGCACATGATAATCCAGGGCCTCCATTGCAAACAATCAACATTTGGAATCATGGGAAGACCAAATCTAGCTGCAAACTTCAATGTAAAGGAATGCTCAGCATCGGCTATAGTATTATTATTATTGTTATCGTTTATTTATATGGCGCCACAAGTGTTCCGCAGCGCCTTACATAGTACATAAACAAATAGGTTGATTTACAGTGACTTACAGTACAGTACAATACATTACAGGACATAGATAATATACATTGCTACATTCGCGACCATAACACCCAGATAGGCAACAGAGCAAAGCAACCAAGTGTTAGGTGCCCTGGTAGAGAGTAAGAAGTAGATGAAGCAGAAGCACAAGAGGGTAGAGGGCCCTGCTCATAGGAGCTTACATTCTAAAGGGGAGGGGCAGACAGACAGGGGTGACACAGATGGGGTAGGCAGGGAGGAAGGAGTATGTAGCAGCAAGTTAAGATGAGAGCTGGAAGGCTGTGATGAAATAGTGGGTCTTGAGAGCCCGTTTGAAGGATTGAAGAGAGGTGCAGAGTCTGATGGGGAGCATCGGAAATTGCGGCTCAGTTTCTCCATTTGGGGGTGATGGGGGAGAGAGAACTGTTTATGCCCATTTCCCAGTCAGAGCGCCTGGAGATCATTTCCAAACACTGTTATATTGCAGGAGAGGGAGCTCCGTAGTCTCTGTAATGGGACTTAGGGGGCACAAACATCCAATCTGCAGGGATTTGTTGTAACTCTTTGCATAGGGGTCACTGAGTTTTGGTAGAACATATGATGGAGATTGTCCGGATAATTCCAGCCTGTGTATACGGAAAACCCAACCAAGTACAGACATAGTAATAGAGAATCTTTCCTGGTGCCAGAGGGACAGTTGTCAGCAGAACTTCATCAAACCATTTGGTATCTTATTTTAGGGTTTGAAATTGTTGGAATACTGGGAGATGTAGTGGACACCTTCCTTGATATGGGACATTCATGTACGCCAATGTCCTATTGCCCAGTCCCATGCAGAGCCCTGAACGATATCGCCTCTCACTTTTATGTCAGATATTGCAGCCAAGCACTGGAGATACCAGATCTCACAGAGGTTCTGCTGAGGAGAGAGAGGAGTCCCACCAATAATGACATACAGTAGTAGTGGACATAATCTGAAGAGGGCTGCTATCCAACTCAATGTATTCAATTCATGTTATGGTGGTATATCGGCTTAGATAGTTCACCTAGAGCAGAGGTTCCCAAACGCGGTCCTCAAGGCACCCCTACAGCTCTGGTGTTACAGATATCCATGGTTGAGCACGGGTGGTTAAATCAAATTGACTGAGGTGCTAATTAAGTCACCTGCACTCAACCATGGATATCCTTAAAACCTGGACTGTTGGGGTGCATTGAGGACAGCATTTGGGAACCTCTGACCTAGAGTGTTTCTTCCTAATAAGAAGACTTGCCCCCTGGTAATGCAATACATAGCACCATCTAGTGGAGAGCAGTTATTACTGCTTAATCAATCTATCAGAACTAATGGTGCCATACACACGGTACGACTTTCATCAACGATAAAGATATCGTTCATCGTTGTATAGTTCATTTTTAATGTACCCAATGACCTACCAACGACCAACTATGTGCGCTTACGCATCAACGACGACAATATCGTTCATTTTCCATAGGGGTTTGTGATCGTTGGTCGTTCATCGTTGGTGGTAACTTTTGTGTGTGGATGAACGATATCGTTCATCCAACACACTGGGAAATTCAAGGGACATCGTTCAGCGAGATCGTTCGCTGAACAGATCATCCCGTGTGTACGCACCATTAGAACTAAGATCTCACAGCAAAAACAAACCCTGTCTAAAGGAGTTATTAACTACTAACCTTACATACAGTCATTAACTACTAACCTTACATACAGTCTGTGCATGGAATGAGTGAGAGATTATTCACCACACATAGACCCCCCCTATCCACACTGACGTCCTATTCAGCAATACATAGACCCCCCTCAATTACACTGCCATCCTATTTAGCAATACATAGACCCCCTCATCCATCCACACTGCCGTCCTATTCAGCAATACATAGACCCCCCCTATCCACACTGCCGTCCTATTCAGCAATACATAGACCCCCCCTATCCACAGTGCCGTCCTATTCAGCAATACATAGACCCCCCCTATCCACACTGCCGTCCTATTCAGCAATACATAGACCCCCCCTATCCACACTGCCATCCTATTCAGCAATACATATAACACAAGAGCCAGTTAATCACTGTCTGCAATTACTGCAATGCACATCTGTTTTTATTCCATACTATGTATAGGAATTAGCAGCAGGCGAAGTATTTGACCTAATACATTAAATTCAGGACATTGTTAATGCTGAGTATGATGTGTGAAGTTGTGCCAAGAATTAAAAATGAGTTGTGTTTAATTGGGCCCATTCTCAGTGCAGTCACCTATGTTATATCATAACCCATATCATTCATAGCAAATGTGCAGGGACTGTGGGTCTAATTCACTCCGGAACGCAATATTACAACCGCGATTGTATGCTAATCCATTGCGATCACAATGCAAACTCAGCACAACAGCACTCAGCACTTTACATTGCACACATCTGTAATACTTAGCAGAATAGCAAAAATATCGGTAACTTCCACGCACGCACGCTATGAGTACTAAGGCTGCATATGGCATCGCAGAGGATAATTTATGCATGCCCCCTGCAACGGCGTTTAAATGCACTGGCACGCCTGCGTTCGGCCGACCACACCCCCCCGTCACCACCCACAAACGGCACTTCCTGTCAATCACTCTGTGATGGGTCTGCATAGTCACTGCGATCGCCATCCCCATCGCAACAGCTGGTTTGTGTACGTTCCCTGTGATGCATGCAACGTGCTAAACAATCGGCAGATTTTGTCCCTTAGAAGCTGATTTGTTTCCCTGGGCAACATCTTTACTTTATGTCTCTTGAAGGGTTGATACATCTCCCCCTTAAGTATTGATGATGTTATTGTGCCCAATTAAGTGACTTTCTGCCACTAGGATACTGTAGGGGCACTTCCTTCCTTCCAATGTAGGCACAGAAACAGACAAATCCCAGGTGCACAACTCCAAATTATTAATAATATATATAAATGCAATAACATTTTGCAATCAATAGAGGATTTTAGCATAATCATGGCCAAGGTTATGGGTCTACCCACCATATCCAGGTAACCTCTTTAGGGTAGGTCCCTAACATACTAGGGTTCAAATCCAGAGTGCAGGACCCCCCAAAATAGTAAGCACTTTTCTTACTATGGTGGTGCCCTGGGGCGGCTTGGCTGGGCCAGTTTTGGGGGGTCCTGTGCTCTGGATTTGAACATTAGTATGTTAGGGACCTACCCGAAAGAGGTTACCTGGATATGGTGGGTAGGCCCATAACCTTGGCCATGATTATGCTAAAAACCTCTATTGACTGCAAAATGTTATTGCATTTATATATATTATTAATAATTTGGAGTTGTGCACCTGAGATTTGTCTGTTTCTGTGCCTGTAATTAGTCTCATCAGGTAGCACCTCCCATTATATATATATTCAGGGTGTGCAGTCCAGAAATCTTTCCCGTATATTCCTTCCAATGTAGCCATAGGTATATGAGTCACTCACCTAATAACAGTCATATTGTCACTGTAATCACTAGAACATCAATCAATGAAACCAATATTGCATCTAGTCACCGCCGCTATACTTTTTTGCATGCCGGACTTTTCGCCTACATCGCGTATTTTAGCCATGTAAACATATCGTGCGCATCCCCGCTGTTCGCCGTATTCAATTCCAAAACACGCGAAAACGCAATCCTGCTAATGCAAACCCCCTAAAAGATGCACTAACATTGGGGATCAATGTACGTGCCCCCGATTAGCCCTAATAAAGCTATTTGGGGTACTTACTGTCCATTTCTCCTAATTAGCGACTTTGGACAAGTGGTGAAGAATAGCATTAAACAGTATTTTATGGAGAAAATACGTAGTGCTGTCACATTTGGGGTACTGGAAAATGGGTGCTAGCATGGTTTAAAGTCGCTAAAGTAAAGATTAAGAAAACGTTAAAATCGCACCTGAAATCCAAGAAACCCCTCACCCGTACCTGCAGACCCCCCAAAAGTCTATTATACTAGTTTTTAATTTTGCACCCCCACTTTGCACTTTTTCACCCCCCTTTTTCAAAGTGCTGTTTTGGGGTGTTCCTCCCTTTGTTATGTTTTTTTTATGCAGTTATTCTTTGGGGGGCTGTAGCTGAGTTTCCCCACCTTTGCACCCCAAAATAGTGATTTTGCACTTCTTTTCATCACCTATTCAGAGGCGAATCTTCTTTGCCTATTACATTGCATTGCGTGTTTGCATACGCAAAAAGGATAGAATTGAATTTGGAGATAAGTTCCGACCACACAAAAAGTCGCGATCGGCGATACTTTTTTGCTGATCTTGGCTTTTCGCAACTAACTGAATATGGGCCTAGATGGGCTAAGAGGTTCTTATCTGCCATCAAATGTTTCTATGAGAGGCAGATACAGGAAGTGAGGGGCAAATACATGAAGTTGGGGCAGATAATGGAAGTTAGGGGCAGATACAGGAATTGAGGGGTGGATATTGGAGGTTAGGGCATACTTACCGACATGTTTACTCTCCTACTCGGGAGTCGGGCCAGACTATTCCCATCATTCAGCCCCCCACCCCCCTTGCTGGAAAATTTCTGTAATTACGCATATTAACTAGGCACAGGACCAAATGACTCATAGAATCACGTCATTAGGCTCCGCCCCCTAATCATGGACCCGCCGATCCCCAGAAAAATTCTCCCCATTCTGCCCACTAGGAAGAGGGCAGGATGCAGGAAAAGTGACTACTTTTCCTGGGGTGCAGGGACCCTCCCGCATGTCCCAGGAGAGTAGGCAAATATGGGTTAAGGCCAGATACAGAAAGTGAGGGACAGATACAAGAAGTGAGAGGCAGATACAGGAAGAGAGAGGCAGATACAGGAAGAGAGAGGCAGATACAGGAAGAGAGAGGCAGATACAGGAAGAGAGAGGCAGATACAGGAAGTGAGGGACAGATACAGGACGTGAGGGGCAGATACAGGAAGTGAGGGGCAGATACAGAAAGTGAGGGGCAGATACAGAAAGTGAGGGGCAGATACAGAAAGTGAGGGGCAGATACAGAAAGTGAGGGGCAGATACAGAAAGTGAGAGGCAGATACAGAAAGTGAGAGGCAGATACAGGAAGTGAGGGGCAGATACAGGAAGTGAGGGGCAGATACAGGAAGTGAGGGCCAGATACAGGAAGTGAGGGCAAGATACAGAAAGTGAGGGCCAGATACAGAAAGTGAGGGGCAGATACAGAAAGTGAGGGACAGATACAGAAAGTGAGGGGCAGATAGAGAAAGTGAGGGGCAGATAGAGAAAGTGAGGGGCAGATAGAGAAAGTGAGGGACAGATATAGAAAGTGAGGGACAGATACAGAAAGAGAGGGGCAGATACAGAAAGTGAGGGGCAGATACAGAAAGTGAGGGACAGATACAGGAAGTGAGAGGCAGATACAGGAAGTGAGGGGCAGATATAGAAAGTGAGAGGCAGATACAGGCAGTGAGGACCAGATACAGGAAGTGAGAGGCAGATACAGGAAGTGAGGGACAGATACAGGACGTGAGGGGCAGATACAGGAAGTGAGGGGCAGATACAGAAAGTGAGGGGCAGATACAGAAAGTGAGGGGCAGATACAGAAAGTGAGGGGCAGATACAGAAAGTGAGGGGCAGATACAGAAAGTGAGAGGCAGATACAGAAAGTGAGAGGCAGATACAGGAAGTGAGGGGCAGATACAGAAAGTGAGAGGCAGATACAGGAAGTGAGGGCCAGATACAGGAAGTGAGGGCAAGATACAGAAAGTGAGGGCCAGATACAGAAAGTGAGGGGCAGATACAGAAAGTGAGGGACAGATACAGAAAGTGAGGGGCAGATAGAGAAAGTGAGGGGCAGATAGAGAAAGTGAGGGGCAGATAGAGAAAGTGAGGGACAGATATAGAAAGTGAGGGACAGATACAGAAAGAGAGGGGCAGATACAGAAAGTGAGGGGCAGATACAGAAAGTGAGGGACAGATACAGGAAGTGAGAGGCAGATACAGGAAGTGAGGGGCAGATATAGAAAGTGAGAGGCAGATACAGGCAGTGAGGACCAGATACAGGAAGTGAGAGGCAGATACAGGAAGTGAGGGGCAGATACAAGAAGTGAGGGTCAGATACAGAAAGTGAGGGTCAGATACGGAATGTGAGGGGCAGATACGGAAAGTGAGGGGCAGATACGGAAAGTGAGGGGCAGATACGGAAAGTGAGGGGCAGATACAGGAAGTGAGGGGCAGATACAGAAAGTGAGGGGCAGATACAGAAAGTGAGGGGCAGATACAGAAAGTGAGGGGCAGATACAGAAAGTGAGGGACAGATACAGAAAGTGAGAGGCAGATACAGAAAGTGAGGGGCAGATACAGAAAGTGAGGGGCAGATACAGAAAGTGAGGGGCAGATACAGAAAGTGAGAGGCAGATACAGGAAGTGAGAGGCAGATACAGGAAGTGAGAGGCAGATACAGAAAGTGAGGGGCAGATACAGGAAGTGAGGGCCAGATACAGGAAGTGAGGGCAAGATATAGAAAGTGAGAGATAGATACAGAAAGTGAGGGGCAGATACAGAAAGTGAGAGACAGATACAGAAAGTGAGGGGAGATACAGAAAGTGAGGGGCAGATACAGAAAATGAGGGACAGATACAGGAAGTGAGAGGCAGATACAGAAAGTGAGGGCCAGATACAGAAAGTGAGGGACAGATACAGAAAATGAGGGACAGATACAGGATGTGAGGCACAGATTCAGAAAGTGAGGGGCAGATACAGGGAGTGAGGGGCAGATACAGGAAGTGAGAGATAGATACAGAAAGTGAGGGGCAGATATAGAAAGTGAGGGACAGATATAGGAAGTGAGGGGCAGATACAGGAAGTGAGAGATAGATACAGAAAGTGATCGACAGATATAGGAAGTGAGAGACAGATACAGGAAGTGAGGGGCAGATATAGAAAGTGAGAGACAGATACAGGAAGTGAGGGGCAGATACAGAAAGTGAGGACAGATACAGGAAATGAGGGGCAGATACAGAAAGTGAGGGACAGATATAGAAAGTGAGGGGCAGATATAGAAATTGAGGGACAGATATAGAGAGTGAGGGGCAGATACAGAAAGTGAGAGACAGATACAGGAAGTGAGGGGCAGATACAGAAAGTGAGGGGCAGATACAGAAAATGAGAGACAGATACAGGAAGTGAGGGGCAGATACAGAAAGTGATGGACAGATACAGGAAATGAGGGGCAGATACAGAAAGTGAGGGACAGATATAGAAAGTGAGGGGCAGATATAGAAAGTGAGAGATAGATACAGAAAGTGAGGGGCAGATACAGAAAGTGAGAGACAGATACAGAAAGTGAGGGGAGATACAGAAAGTGAGGGGCAGATACAGAAAATGAGGGACAGATACAGGAAGTGAGAGGCAGATACAGAAAGTGAGGGCCAGATACAGAAAGTGAGGGACAGATACAGAAAATGAGGGACAGATACAGGATGTGAGGCACAGATTCAGAAAGTGAGGGGCAGATACAGGGAGTGAGGGGCAGATACAGGAAGTGAGAGATAGATACAGAAAGTGAGGGGCAGATATAGAAAGTGAGGGACAGATATAGGAAGTGAGGGGCAGATACAGGAAGTGAGAGATAGATACAGAAAGTGATCGACAGATATAGGAAGTGAGAGACAGATACAGGAAGTGAGGGGCAGATATAGAAAGTGAGAGACAGATACAGGAAGTGAGGGGCAGATACAGAAAGTGAGGACAGATACAGGAAATGAGGGGCAGATACAGAAAGTGAGGGACAGATATAGAAAGTGAGGGGCAGATATAGAAAGTGAGGGACAGATATAGAGAGTGAGGGGCAGATACAGAAAGTGAGAGACAGATACAGGAAGTGAGGGGCAGATACAGAAAGTGAGGCGCAGATACAGAAAGTGAGGGGCAGATACAGAAAGTGAGAGGCAGATACAGAAAGTGATGGACAGATACAGGAAGTGAGGGACAGATAGAGAAAGTGAGGGGCAGATAGAGAAAGTGAGTGGCAGATAGAGAAAGTAGGGACATGGGAGCTGAGAGATGGACGGTAATATGAGAGTGTGTGTGCCGGGTGTAGGTAAGTCTCTTTAGCTTGGAGGGACATGGGAGCTGAGAGCTGGGTGGTGATATGAGAGTGTGTGAGGTGGGTTTTAGTAAGTCTCTTTAGCCTGGAGGGACATGGGAATTGAGAGATGGACAGTAGTATGAGAGTGTGTGACGGGTGTAGGTAAGTCTCTTTTGCCTGGAGGGACATGGGAGCTGAGAGATGGACAGTAATATGAGAGTGTGTGTTCCGGGTGTAGGTAAGTCTCTTTAGCTTGGAGGGACATGGGAGCTGAGAGATGGACAGTAATATAAGAGTGTGTGTGCCGGGAGTAGGTAAGTCTCTTTAGCCTGGAGGGACATGGGAGCTGAGAGATGGACAGTAATATGAGAGTTTGTGTGCCGGGTGTTGGTAAGTCTCTTTAGCGTGGAGGCGACATGGGAGCTGAGAGATGGACAGTAATATGAGAGTGTGTGTGCCGGGTGTAGGTAAGTCTCTTTAGCTTGGAGGGACATGGGAGCTGAGAGATGGACAGTAATATAAGAGTGTGTGCCGGGTGTAGGTAAGTCTCTTTAGCCTGGAGGGACATGGGAGCTGAGAGATGGACAGTAATATGAGAGTGTGTGTGCCGGGTGTAGGTAAGTCACTTTAGCCTGGAGGGACATGGGAGCTGAGAGATGGACAGTAATATGAGAGTTTGTGTGCCGGGGGTAGGTAAGTCTCTTTAGCCTGGATGGACATGGGAGCTGAGACATGGACAGTAATATAAGAGTGTGTGTGCCGGGTGTAGGTAATTCTCTTTAGTATGGAGGGACATGGGAGCTTAGAGATGGACAGTAATATGAGAGTGTGTGTGCCGGGTGTAGGCAAGTCTCTTTAGCCTGGAGGGACATGGGAGCTGAGAGATGGACAGTAATATGAGAGTGTGTGTGCCGGGTGTAGGTAAGTCTCTTTAGCCTGGAGAGACATGGGAGCTGAGAGATGGACAGTAATATGAGAGTGTGTGTGCCGGGTGTAGGTAAGTCTCTTTAGCTTGGAGGCGACATGGGAGCAGAGAGATGGACAGTAATATTAGAGTGTGTGTGTCGGGTGTAGGTAAGTCTCTTTAGCCTGGAGGTACATGGGAGCTGAGAGATGGACAGTAATATAAGAGTGTGTGCCGGGTGTAGGTAAGTCTCTTTAGCCTGGAGGGACATGGGAGCTGAGAGATGGACAGTAATATGAGAGTGTGTGTGCCGGGTGTAGGTAAGTCACTTTAGCTTGGAGGGACATGGGAGCTTAGAGATGGACAGTAATATGAGAGTGTGTGTGCCGAGTGTAGGTAAGTCTTTTTAGCTTGGAGGGACATGGGAGCTGAGAGATGGACGGTAATATGAGAGTGTGTGTGCCGGGTGTAGGTAAGTCTCTTTAGCTTAGAGGGACATGGGAGCTTAGAGATGGACAGTAATATGAGAGTGTGTGTGCCGGGTGTAGGTAAGTCTCTTTAGCCTGGAGGGACATGGGAGCTGAGAGATGGACGGTAATATGAGAGTGTGTGAGGTGGGTGTAGGTAAGTCACTTTAGCTTGGAGGGACATGCGAGCTGAGAGATGGACGGTAATATGAGAGTGTGTGAGGTGGGTGTAGTTAAGTCTCTTTAGCTTGGAGGGACATGGGAGCTGAGAGATGGACAGTAATATGAGAGTGTGTGTGCCGGGTGTAGGTAAGTCTCTTTAGCCTGGAGGGACATTGGAGCTCAGAGATGGACAGTAATATGAGAGTGTGTCTGCCGGGTGTAGGTAAGTCTCTTTAGCCTGGAGGGACATGGGAGCTGAGAGATGGACAATAATATGAGAGTGTGTGTGCCGGGTGTAGGTAAGTCTCTTTAGCCTGGAGGGACATGGGAGCTGAGAGATGGACAGTAATATGAGTGTGTGTGTGCCGGGTGTAGGTAAGTCTCTTTAGCCTGGAGGGACATGGGAGCTGAGAGATGGACAGTAATATGAGAGTGTGTGTGCCGGGTGTAGGTAAGTCTCTTTAGCCTGGAGGTACATGGGAGCTGAGAGATGGACAGTAATATAAGAGTGTGTGCCGGGTGTAGGTAAGTCTCTTTAGCCTGGAGGGACATGGGAGCTGAGAGATGGACAGTAATATGAGAGTGTGTGTGCCGGGTGTAGGTAAGTCACTTTAGCTTGGAGGGACATGGGAGCTTAGAGATGGACAGTAATATGAGAGTGTGTGTGCCGGGTGTAGGTAAGTCTTTTTAGCTTGGAGGGACATGGGAGCTGAGAGATGGACGGTAATATGAGAGTGTGTGTGCCGGGTGTAGGTAAGTCTCTTTAGCTTAGAGGGACATGGGAGCTTAGAGATGGACAGTAATATGAGAGTGTGTGTGCCGGGTGTAGGTAAGTCTCTTTAGCCTGGAGGGACATGGGAGCTGAGAGATGGACGGTAATATGAGAGTGTGTGAGGTGGGTGTAGGTAAGTCTCTTTAGCTTGGAGGGACATGCGAGCTGAGAGATGGACGGTAATATGAGAGTGTGTGAGGTGGGTGTAGTTAAGTCTCTTTAGCTTGGAGGGACATGGGAGCTGAGAGATGGACAGTAATATGAGAGTGTGTGTGCCGGGTGTAGGTAAGTCTCTTTAGCCTGGAGGGACATTGGAGCTCAGAGATGGACAGTAATATGAGAGTGTGTCTGCCGGGTGTAGGTAAGTCTCTTTAGCCTGGAGGGACATGGGAGCTGAGAGATGGACAATAATATGAGAGTGTGTGTGCCGGGTGTAGGTAAGTCTCTTTAGCCTGGAGGGACATGGGAGCTGAGAGATGGACAGTAATATGAGTGTGTGTGTGCCGGGTGTAGGTAAGTCACTTTAGCTTGGAGGGACATGGGAGCTTAGAGATGGACAGTAATATGAGAGTGTGTGTGCCGAGTGTAGGTAAGTCTTTTTAGCTTGGAGGGACATGGGAGCTGAGAGATGGACGGTAATATGAGAGTGTGTGTGCCGGGTGTAGGTAAGTCTCTTTAGCTTAGAGGGACATGGGAGCTTAGAGATGGACAGTAATATGAGAGTGTGTGTGCCGGGTGTAGGTAAGTCTCTTTAGCCTGGAGGGACATGGGAGCTGAGAGATGGACGGTAATATGAGAGTGTGTGAGGTGGGTGTAGGTAAGTCACTTTAGCTTGGAGGGACATGCGAGCTGAGAGATGGACGGTAATATGAGAGTGTGTGAGGTGGGTGTAGTTAAGTCTCTTTAGCTTGGAGGGACATGGGAGCTGAGAGATGGACAGTAATATGAGAGTGTGTGTGCCGGGTGTAGGTAAGTCTCTTTAGCCTGGAGGGACATTGGAGCTCAGAGATGGACAGTAATATGAGAGTGTGTCTGCCGGGTGTAGGTAAGTCTCTTTAGCCTGGAGGGACATGGGAGCTGAGAGATGGACAATAATATGAGAGTGTGTGTGCCGGGTGTAGGTAAGTCTCTTTAGCCTGGAGGGACATGGGAGCTGAGAGATGGACAGTAATATGAGTGTGTGTGTGCCGGGTGTAGGTAAGTCTCTTTAGCCTGGAGGGACATGGGAGCTGAGAGATGGACAGTAATATGAGAGTGTGTGTGCCGGGTGTAGGTAAGTCTCTTTAGCCTGGAGGTACATGGGAGCTGAGAGATGGACAGTAATATAAGAGTGTGTGCCGGGTGTAGGTAAGTCTCTTTAGCCTGGAGGGACATGGGAGCTGAGAGATGGACAGTAATATGAGAGTGTGTGTGCCGGGTGTAGGTAAGTCACTTTAGCTTGGAGGGACATGGGAGCTTAGAGATGGACAGTAATATGAGAGTGTGTGTGCCGGGTGTAGGTAAGTCTTTTTAGCTTGGAGGGACATGGGAGCTGAGAGATGGACGGTAATATGAGAGTGTGTGTGCCGGGTGTAGGTAAGTCTCTTTAGCTTAGAGGGACATGGGAGCTTAGAGATGGACAGTAATATGAGAGTGTGTGTGCCGGGTGTAGGTAAGTCTCTTTAGCCTGGAGGGACATGGGAGCTGAGAGATGGACGGTAATATGAGAGTGTGTGAGGTGGGTGTAGGTAAGTCTCTTTAGCTTGGAGGGACATGCGAGCTGAGAGATGGACGGTAATATGAGAGTGTGTGAGGTGGGTGTAGTTAAGTCTCTTTAGCTTGGAGGGACATGGGAGCTGAGAGATGGACAGTAATATGAGAGTGTGTGTGCCGGGTGTAGGTAAGTCTCTTTAGCCTGGAGGGACATTGGAGCTCAGAGATGGACAGTAATATGAGAGTGTGTCTGCCGGGTGTAGGTAAGTCTCTTTAGCCTGGAGGGACATGGGAGCTGAGAGATGGACAATAATATGAGAGTGTGTGTGCCGGGTGTAGGTAAGTCTCTTTAGCCTGGAGGGACATGGGAGCTGAGAGATGGACAGTAATATGAGTGTGTGTGTGCCGGGTGTAGGTAAGTCACTTTAGCTTGGAGGGACATGGGAGCTGAGAGAGAGGACTTAATAAGTGAGAAAATTATTAGTAATAATATGAGATTTTCTTCATTACAGGAATGATTTCTGGGTAGTGAATTTCTTGCTCGGCTGAGATGGTGCCAATGCTGACAGTGCAGAGAAGCCATATACGGGCGCTGTGATAAGGTGCAGAGGTTTAAGGGTCACATTTATATATGTAACTGATAAATATTTGGGGGACTTCTTAGTGACTGCGTAGACCAGTGATTTTCAACCTTTTTCAACTTGAGGCACACTACGGAAGATTTTAAAATTGCCAAAGCACATCATCCGGCGAAACCGCGTGCGCGACCTTTGAAAAAACATACAGTCAGGTCCATAAATATTGGGACATTGACAGAATTTTCAGATTTTGGCCTCTATTCACCACCACAATGGTTTTGAAATGAAACAAACAAGATGTGCTTTACCTGCAGACTTTCAAATTTAATTTGAGGGTAATTACATCCAAATCGGGGAACGGTGTAGGAATTACAACAGTTTCAATATGTGCCTCCCACTTTTTAAGGGGCCAAAAGTAATGGGACTATCAACTCAAAAGCTATTTCATGGACAGGTGTGGGATATTCCCTCATTATTTCATTATCAATTAAGCAGGTAAAAGGTCTGGAGTTGATTCTAGGTGTGACATTTGCATTTGGAATCAGTTGCTGTCAACTCTCAATATGAGATCCAAAGAGCTGTCACTATCAGTGAAGCAAGCCATCATTAGGCTGAAAAATGAAAACAAACCCATCAGAGAGATAGCAAAAACATTAGGTGTGGCCAAATCAACTGTTTGGAACATTCTTAAAAAGAAAGAACACACTGGAGAGCTCAGCAACACCAAAAGACCCGGAAGACCACGGAAAACAACTGTGGTGGATGACAAAAGAATTATTTCCCTGGTGAAGAAAAACCCCTTCACAACAGTTGGCCAAATCAAGAACACTCTCCAGGAGGTAGGTGTATATGTGTCAAAGTCAACAATCAAGAGAAGACTTCACAAGAGTGAATATAGAGGGTTCACCACAAGATGCAAACCATTGGTGAGCCACAAAAACAGGAAGACCAGATTAGAGTTTGCCAAACAACATCTAAAAAAGCCATTACAGTTCTGGAACAACATCCTATGGACAGATGAGACAAAGATCAACTTGTACCAGAGTGATGGGAAGAGAAGAGAAGGAAAGGAACTGCTCATGATCGAAAACATACCACCTCATCAGTGAAGCATGGTGGTGGTAGTGTCATGGCGTGGGCATGTATGGCTGCCAAAGGAACTGGTTCCCTTGTATTTATTGATGATGTGACTGCTGACAAAAGCAGCAGAATTAATTCTGAAGTGTTTCGGGCAATATTATATGCTCATATTCAGTCAAATGCTTCAGAACTCATTGGACGGCGCTTCACAGTGCAGATGGACAATGACCCAAAGCATACTGCAAAAGCAACCAAAGAGTTTTTTAAGGCTAAAAAGTGGAATGTTATGCAATGACCAAGTCAATCCCCTGACCTGAATCTGATTGAGCATGCATTTCACTTGATGAAGACAAAACTGAAGGGAAAATGCCCCAAGAACAAGCAGGAACTGAAGACATTTGCAGTAGAGGCCTGGCAGAGCATCATCAGGGATGAAACCCAGCGTCTGGTGATGTCTATGCGTTCCAGACTTCAGGCTGTAATTGCCTGCAAAGGTTGTGCAACAAAGTATTAAAAAGTGAAAGTTAGATTTAGGATTGTTTAGTTTGTCCCATTACTTTTGGCCCCTTAAAAAGTGGGAGGCACATATAGAAACCGTTGTAATTCCTACACCGTTCACCTGATTTGGATGTAATTACCCTCAAATTAAATCTGAAAGTCTGCAGTTAAATCACATCTTGTTTCTTTCATTTCAAAGCCATTGTGGTGGTGAATAGAGGCCAAAATCTGAAAATTCTGTCAATGTCCCAATATTTATGGACCTGACTGTACATGTTGGCTCCCACATAAAAAACACACCCATTGGCCTCCACAGGAACAGAACACACTACATTGGCCTCCACAGGAACAGAACACACTACATTGGCCTCCACAGGAACAGAACACAATACATTGGCCTCCACAGGAACATAACACACTACATTGGCCTCCACAGGAACAGAACACACTACATTGGCCTCCACAGGAACAGAACACACTACATTGGCCTCCCAGGAACAGAATACACTACATTGGCCTCCACAGGAACATAACACACTACATTGGCCTCCACAGGAACAGAACACACTACATTGGCCTCCACAGGAACAGAACACACTACATTGGCCTCCGAGGAACAGAATACACTATATTGGCCCCCACTGGAACAGAACATTGGCCTCCACAGTAACAGAACACACTACATTGGCCTCCCAGGAACAGAACACACTACATTGGCCTCCACAGGAACAGAACACACTACATTGGCCTCCACAGGAACAGAACACACTACATTGGCCTCCACAGGAACAGAACACACTACATTGGCCTCCACAGGAACAGAACACAGAACATTGGCCTCCACAGGAACAGAACACACTACATTGGTCTCCACCGGAATAAAACTCACTACATTGGCCTTCACAGGAATAAGTCGCACATACATTGTCCCCAGAGAAACTGCCTGTGGCACAGCTGTTGAAAACCGCTGGTGTAGAGAATTGTTGTCTCTTTATATCTTTGTGTTCAGAGGTTGATTTTTAACATAGAAATGTTTTTCCTTTCTCTGATTTCAGTAATGTCATAAAACTGTAACTAATGATTGTGAAATTAGGAACATTCAAATGTCATAATAATGGTAAAATCTGGTAAATAAAGATTATTCCTGCCATCCTCATGTCCTAGAAGACCAGGGCCGGTTCAAGGCTCCTGGGCACCCTAGGCAACATTTCACTCACAGCCCCTGCTCTCTAAAATTCATAATGTCACACAGTAGTGTCCCCAAATCACACTGTGCCTCATAACACTGCCCCCAATTCATAATTATGCCATACATCAATGCCTGCAATACATATTATGCCACACATTTGTGCCCCCACTGCATAGTCTACCACACATTTGTGCCCCCACTGCATAATCTACCACCCATTTGTGCCCCCACTGCATAATCTACCACACATTTGTGCCCCCACTGCATAATCTACCACACATTTGTACCCACACTGCATAATCTACCACACAGCTGTACACCAAATTTATTGTATGTCACATAGGTGTGAATTATGCCAAACAATTCACCCAATACATATGCCACACATGTGCCCCAAATACGTTATTATATGCCATACATCTGTGCCCCAATACATATTTATGTCATACATCTGTGCCCCAATATATGTCAGGACCTATTAACTGCCCCCCTCCACACACACACTGCCAGCACTTATTAATCCCCTCATACACTAACCCTTTCAGCACTCATTAACACACACACACTCACTGTGCCAGAACTCATTAATACACACACACTCATCCTACCAGCACTCATTAACACCCACACTCACTGTGCCAGCACTCATTATCACCCACACTCACTGTGCCAGAACTCATTAACACCCACACTCACTGTGCCAGAACTCATTAATACACACACACTCATCCTACCAGCACTCATTAACACCCACACTCACTGTGCCAGCGCTCATTATCACCCACACTCACTGTGCCAGAACTCATTAACACCCACACTCACTGTGCCAGAACTCATTAACACCCACACTCACTGTGCCAGAACTTATTAAACCACACACACTCACCCTACCAGCACTCATTAACACACACACACACACACACACACACACACACACATTGCCAATGGTCATTAACCTCCACACACACTCGCCCTGAGAGACAGGCTGGCACCCAGAGGACTGGAGGAGAGGGAAGGGGCCACAGCACTGCTGCTATCTCTACCGCACTAACAAGTGAGAGTGCCGTGCTGGGGGAGTGGGGAGTTCCTGCATCAACCTTAGGCATCAGTAGTCCCTGCCGGCACTAAAAGAGACATCCATCATTTTTTTTCGTGGACTCAGCGGCGCCCTCTTGTGGCTGGCACCCGTAGGCCTCCGCCTAAAGCTGCCTAATGGTAGCACCGACCCTGCAGATGACGCTCGGAGGATGAATGGCTATTTACTACCATGACACCTTTTTGTCATGTATGCTGCTAATAGTAATAATGCTGTAAACCTCCATATGTTACTGTACTGGCTGGATATGCACTTTATGGGGCCTATTCATCATCGCAGGAACTCGTCGCGGGGGCGATAGATTACACCGGCGCAATTCATCATTGCTCCACTGCGGGGACAGCTGTCCCCTGGGTTTGTATCGCAGCTACATCTCCTCCCCGTCAGCGTGACTCGAGGTCACACATGCACATAGCCACCGGGGAGGTAGTGAGGAGGCGGCGGAGGGATCCGCTCGGATCCCTCTTCACATCCCCGGAGCTCCTTTCCATAGGAATGAGCGGGTATCCGAGAACAAGCGGCGTCTGAAGATGGCGCTTGTTCTCAGGCGCAAACTCTGAAAATGTTCAGTTTTCTGAGTTTGCTGAATACCGAGGGGGTCCTATCAGACCCCTAATGATGAATGGCCCTGTAACTTAAATATGCGGAAACTAGCGTTTCCACATGGTTTCCGGGCCGTTTATCGTTTGATGAATAGGCCCCCATGTGTTGTCATAACACTAAATGCTTTTGCACTTTATAAATGAGATTCCTGCTATTGGATGTGCTGGTTCTATTCTCTCTTTGCCTGCACCTATATGCACCGTGCACCACCCTACAGTGTTTTGGTTTTAGATCAGATTTTTTCTTTTTAAAAAATTGATAAAAAGTTTTTAGAAACAGCGAAGATCGTGTCATTTTTGCAAATCCAAATTCCAAACCGCTGAAATATCAGATCCGCGGCTCGTATCTGTCCGGATTCACAAAATTGGGTTGGATCCGGATTTCTGGGTGACCGAACCACACATCTTTAATATATATATAATATCTTGTATCCATATAATATAGGCCGGGCTGTGCTACAGATTTATTATTTGTAATATAGTCACATTCTTGCTGTTCCTAGTTCAGCCGAGCGTAATAAAACTGCAGCTGTATAGAGAATAGGTAATAAAGACATATTTGTAGCCCTATAACGAGCCGGCCATGTGTTTCCACATGGTTACCGGGCCGTTTATCGTTTGATGAATAGGCCCCCATGTGTTTCCAGTTCCTTGTCGTTGCTCTTTACCTGGAATTTGGTGGCAATCTGAATATGATCATCTACAAGTGGAACCTGAGACCCCTACAAACCAGAGAGGATAATTTCATGGACTCCAGGTCTGTCATACCGGCCAAGTACCGCGACTGACGATATGAACGTGCCAACGTCCTTGGCGGATCTGTACGAGCGGTGGAACCACTATAAACATAATAAAATAAACTACTGAGAAATCTCGGGACAGGTTGCGCAGAATGACGCTTGGAAGCCTCATCCTATAAATGACCATCGCAGAATTACCGCAGGTCACAGAAATCGGGCGTATGTTGCTCCCGCTTTGCGAGCACAGAAATCGATGCGTATATTCACCTATATACAGAGTATTATTCATCCATACACTCAGTGTTCTGCTAGCTATCGCCAGTGCGCCCTCCTCGCCCCATCCTATACTAGGTGCTAGGATACGCCTGAAAACCGCCATACATATGCTTCCACCACCTGCATAGCCCTCGGTTCCATCTACGCATCGTCCTGGAACTTTACCGACCAATTCCATCTCTGCAGACATAAGTGTAGATGCGGTTGCAATAAAACTCTGCATCACGCAAACTGGCGAGCGCACTGTCCCTGAGCATGCGCAGTGTGACAATACGCTCCACAGACAGCGGTACATTCATCTCAGCGCCAGCCCCAATGTCAGGGGATTTCCGCTGCATAGTGGATGATTTAAGTCTCCATGGCGAGTATCACAGACTCGTCCTACAATAGGGATCAGCCCATCTGGCAAAGGTCCATTCTTGTTTTCAATCACTGCGTCCATCTTGCCGCAGGCACATTCCTGGTTATACGGCTGTTATTGTGGTGGGTGCTTGAAGCCGGGTTAGAGGCCATAGAAGGCTTAGCGCTGGCTGATGGCGATGGGCAGTACGACATGAGGTGTAAGGGCCTCCGGCCAGGGGGAGCCTCCGTCACTTTCACTTTTTAATCTTTTTCATTCAGCTTCCAATTTTAGATGTAATTATCCCTCTTTTTCCGATCCAGGCTCAGCAGCACAGTCTGTATACTGTATATAATGCTGCGCAGGCTCATTTATTCTAGGGACGTGCAGGCTCGGTTCTACTCGGTTCCGTTCGTTTTTTTTTACCGAATCTTATTGGGTTTCAGCTGTCACGAGTTTTGGATAGCCAATAAGATTCGGTAAAAAAAAACGAACGGAACCGAGTAGAACCGAGCCTGCACATCCCTAATTTATTCATTTTTAGTTTACGAACATGAACGAGAGTTGTGATGTTTTCTCCGCTCTGCATTCACAGACATCAGCAAAAGTGCCTGATTGGGCCATGTGCCACAGTATCTGGCTAGTCAGCGGCCTGATTGGGCCATGTGCCACAGTATCTGGCTAGTCAGCGGCCTGATTGGGCCATGTGCCACGGTATCTGGCTAGTCAGCGGCCTGATTGGGTCATGTGCCACGGTATCTGGCTAGTCAGCGGCCTGATTGGGCCATGTGCCACGGTATCTGGCTAGTCAGCGGCCTGATTGAGCCATGTGCCACGGTATCTGGCTAGTCAGCGGCCTGATTGGGCCATGTGCCACGGTATCTGGCTAGTCAGCGGCCTGATTGGGCCATGTGCCACAGTATCTGGCTAGTCAGCGGCCTGATTGGGCCATGTGCCACAGTATCTGGCTAGTCAGCGGCCTGATTGGGCCATGTGCCACGGTATCTGGCTAGTCAGCGGCCTGATTGGGCCATGTGCCACAGTATCTGGCTAGTCAGCGGCCTGATTGGGCCATGTGCCACAGTATCTGGCTAGTCAGCGGCCTGATTGGGCCATGTGCCACGGTATCTGGCTAGTCAGCGGCCTGATTGGGCCATGTGCCACAGTATCTGGCTAGTCAGCGGCCTGATTGGGCCATGTGCCACAGTATCTGGCTAGTCAGCGGCCTGATTGGGTCATGTGCCACGGTATCTGGCTAGTCAGCGGCCTGATTGGGCCATGTGCCACGGTATCTGGCTAGTCAGCGGCCTGATTGAGCCATGTGCCACGGTATCTGGCTAGTCAGCGGCCTGATTGGGCCATGTGCCACGGTATCTGGCTAGTCAGCGGCCTGATTGGGCCATGTGCCACAGTATCTGGCTAGTCAGCGGCCTGATTGGGCCATGTGCCACGGTATCTGGCTAGTCAGCGGCCTGATTGGGCCATGTGCCACGGTATCTGGCTAGTCAGCGGCCTGATTGGGCCATGTGCCACGGTATCTGGCTAGTCAGCGGCCTGATTGGGCCATGTGCCACAGTATCTGGCTAGTCAGCGGCCTGATTGGGCCATGTGCCACAGTATCTGGCTAGTCAGCGGCCTGATTGGGCCATGTGCCACGGTATCTGGCTAGTCAGCGGCCGCCTGCTTGCGGTTACTGTACGCTGGATGGATATTGCGCTGATGTCCACTTGTTAACCCCTTGAGAGTGATGCAAAGTGCATTACGCTGGGTTGGCCATGAGGGGAATACACCTGCACATTACATTTATACTGAGATGGGGAGGAGCTGTGATCCGTGTTGCCAGAGACTTGTGGGTGTAACCAGTGCTATGTGGGTGTGACCAGTGCTGTGTGGGTGTGGCCAGAGACATGAGGGTGTGACCAGTGCTGTGTGGGTGTGACCAGAGACTTGAGGGTGTGACAAGTGCTGTGTGGGTGTGGCCAGAGACATGAGAGTGTGACCAGTGCTGTGTGGGTGTAACCTGTGCTGTGTGGGTGTGACCAGTGCTGTGGGTGTGGCCAGAGACATGAGGGTGTGACAAGTGCTGTGTGGGTGTGGCCAGAGACATGAGAGTGTGACCAGTGCTGTGTGGGTGTAACCTGTGCTGTGTGGGTGTGACCAGTGCTGTGTGGGTGTGGCCAGAGACATGAGGGTGTGACCAGTGCTGTGTGGGTGTGGCCAGAGACATGAGGGTGTGACCAGTGCTGTGTGGGTGTGACCAGAGACTTGAGGGTGTGACAAGTGCTGTGTGGGTGTGGCCAGAGACATGAGGGTGTGACCAGTGCTGTGTGGGTGTGACCAGAGACTTGAGGGTGTGACAAGTGCTGTGTGGGTGTGGCCAGAGACATGAGAGTGTGACCAGTGCTGTGTGGGTGTGACCAGAGACTTGAGAGTGTGACCAGTGCTGTGTGGGTGTGACCAGTGCTGTGTGGGTGTGACCAGAGACATGTGGGCGTGTACACCCCATACACTATCAGCCCCACTGTCTCCCTAAATACATTAAAATACAGTAGATAAAATGCATAAAAAAAAATAAAAACACAAACAAACTAGTAACACAACTGTAATGATTATGATGTCTGGCTGACTGTGTGACCAGCTAGTGGATAGTTATCACCATGCTGTCATGATGATGGGCCTAGTTTTATGTGGAGGCCTGGAGCTGTAGCCAGGGGAACTGTAACTCCCAGCAGGCGCTCTGTATAACATGAGGATAATTTGTAAGCAGAGGGATGAAGCCATTCAGGATTATAGCTGTGAGAATGGGATTCTGCTATGGTGTCAGATCAGCCAAATCCTGGGGGCTCAGGGGATTGAGATGGACAGAAATGCTCAGCGCTGCTTACAGCCATGGGATGCAGACGCTCGGGATCCCGGCGGTCAGACGCTCGGCGTCCTTACAGGGTTACACTTGTCGGTCAGTATCCTAACCCTCCCCATCTTCCTACCCATAACCCTCCTTCCCTGGTGCCTAAATCTAACCTCCCCCTCCCCAAACCCTAAACCTAACCCTCCCCCTTAGTGCCTAACCATAACCCCTAAGCCTGCCCCCTAACCCCAGTACTTATCATAGAGATAGCGGTGATGGGGATGGTGGTGGTGGGGATGGCGGTGATGGGGATGGTGGTGGTGGGGATGGTGGTAGTGGGAATGGTGGTGGTGGAGATGGCGGTGGTGGAGATGGCGGTGATGGGGATGGCAGTGGTGGGGATGGTGGTGGTGGGAATGGTGGTGGAGATGGCGGTGGTGGACATGGCGGTGGTGGGGATGGCGGTGGTGGGGATGGCGGTGGTGGGGATGGCGGTGGTGGGGATAGTGGTGGTGGGGATGGCAATGGTGGAGATGGCAATGGTGGAGATGGCGGTGGTGGAGATGGCGGTGGTGGAGATGGCAGTGATGGGGGTGGTGGGAATTCTGACGCCAGGATCCTGACAGGTGACAGGATTCCTGGCACCGGCATTCTAAGTGCCGGAATCCTGACTGACGGGATTTTGTCCGGATGCCCCACAGACCATGCTCGGTAATAGTACAATATAGTCATCTCTGCCGCCTTTCCCCTTTATACACCTGACAGACAGGTATCGGGGAAGGGAGGACGATGGGGGATTCCACAAGGTTTGTATTAAATGATTTATATAACCAGACGGACATCAGCGCCATGGTCACTAGTTCCTCTCATGCTCACAGCTGGCAGTGCTGGATGGGCACAGGGGGTAATGGGTTTGTGCCTGTTAGGAGAAATAATAGCAAATTCTACCATTACCGTCTATATAAAGTACATACATGGAAACAACTTAGCCCCAGTCTCTGGCACTCTCTCTGGGGGCGGGATGTATCAAAGCTTACCGACACGGTCTAAGCTCTGGAATGGCGGTGCTGACTTCATTGGGTTTCTATACATAAAGTTAACGTGAAAAGTAGTTCCGCCTCCCTTGTTACGTACGCACAGCCACTTGTCCCATCAGCTGTGTATGCAGCATCGCGGGAGTTCAATAACGCTCTTTCCCATTTTTTTTTTTGCACGTTAACTTTATGTAAAGAAACCCGATGAAGTCAGCACCGCCATTCGAGAGCTTAGACCGCGTCCTTAAGCTTTGATACATCCCGCCCCCTCTCCCTATCAGACTCTCCACCTCTCTAATAAACTTCAAATGGGATCTCAAAACTCACTACTTCATCATTGCCTTCCAGCTCTCATCCTAACCCGCTCTCCATGCTCCATGCTTCTCGCTCCATGCTCCTCGCTCCATGCTCCATGCTCCTCGCTCCATGCTTCTCGCTCCATGCTCCATACTCCTCGCTCCTCGCTCCTCGATCCATGCTCCATGCTCCTCGCTCCATGCTCCGCGCTCCATGCTCCATGCTCCTCGCTCCTCGCTCCATGCTCCTCGCTCACTGGCTACCCCAGACATGTCAAACTCAAAATCCCAGCCGGGCTATTTATGCAAGGTCTAAAGGTGCGTACACACTAGACGATATTTTGCACGATTCACCCGATTTCAATGTCCAAATCGTAAGCGCCCACTCACGATCACGATGCCAGTGCCCGTACCCGCGGGTCGTACGTCACATCTTCAGCAGGCAATATCTGCCAACCCCGTACGCGACGCACTAGAAATCGTTAAGGACGCCCCACAGATCGTTGGTCAGATTGGACACTTTTTAGCACCATATCGTGTCCTGGAGAGCCGGGGAGCTACTGGGGTGAGTTCAAGGGAAATCGCATCGTGAGCACATCGTCTAGAGATTACATCGTCTAGTGATTACATCGTCTAGTGATTACATCGTCTAGTGAGCACATCGTCTACTGATTACATCGTCTAGTGAGCACATCGTCTAGTGAGCACATCGTCTAGTGAGCACATCGTCTAGTGAGCACATCGTCTAGTGATTACATCGTCTAGTGAGCACATAGTCTAGTGAGTACATCGTCTAGTGAGCACATCGTCTAGTGAGCACATCGTCTAGTGAGCACATCGTCTAGTGAGCACATCGTCTAATGATTACATCGTCTAATGATTACATCGTCTAGTGAGCACATCGTCTAATGATTACATCGTCTAGTGAGTACATCGTCTAGTGAGTACATCGTCTAGTGAGTACATCGTCTAGTGAGTACATCGTCTAGTGATTACATCGTCTAGTGAGCACATCGTCTAATGATTACATCGTCTAGTGAGTACATCGTCTAATGATTACATTGTCTAGTGAGCACATCGTCTAATGATTACATCGTCTAGTGAGTACATCGTCTAGTGAGTACATCGTCTAGTGAGCACATCATCTAGTGATTACATCGTCTAGTGATTACATCGTCTAGTGAGTACATCGTCTAGTGAGTACATCGTCTAGTGAGCACATCGTCTAGTGATTACATCGTCTAATGATTACATCGTCTAGTGAGCACATCGTCTAATGATTACATCGTCTAGTGAGTACATCGTCTAGTGAGTACATCGTCTAGTGAGCACATCGTCTAGTGAGTAGAACGTCTAGTAGTGATTACATCATCTAGTGAGTACATCGTCTAATGATTACATCGTCTAGTGAGCACATCGTCTAGTGATTACATCGTCTAGTGAGCACATCGTCTAGTGATTACATCGTCTAGTGAGCACATCGTTTAGTGAGCACATCGTCTAGTGAGCACATCGTCTAGTGAGCACATCGTCTAGTGAGCACATCGTCTAGTGAGCACATCGTCTAATGAGCACATCGTCTAGTGAGCACATCGTCTAGTGAGCACATCGTCTAGTGAGCACATCGTCTAGTGACTACATCGACTAGTGATTACATCGTCTAGTGAGCACATCATCTAGTGAGCACATCGTCTAGTGAGCACATCATCTAGTGATTACATCGTCTAGTGAGCACATCATCTAGTGATTACATCCTCTAGTGAGCACATCGTCTAGTGATTACATCGTCTAGTGATTACATCATCTAGTGAGTACATCGTCTAGTGAGTACATCGTCTAGTGAGCACATCGTCTAGTGAGCACATCATCTAGTGATTACATCGTCTAATGATTACATCGTCTAGTGAGCACATCGTCTAGTGAGCACATCGTCTAGTGAGTACATCGTCTAGTGAGCACATCGTCTAGTGAGTAGAACGTCTAGTAGTGATTACATCATCTAGTGAGTACATCGTCTAATGATTACATCGTCTAGTGAGCACATCGTCTAGTGATTACATCGTCTAGTGAGCACATCGTCTAGTGATTACATCGTCTAGTGAGCACATCGTCTAGTGATTACATAGTCTAGTGAGTACATCATCTAGTGAGTACATCGTCTAGTGAGCACATCGTCTAGTGAGCACATCGTCTAGTGAGCACATCGTCTAGTGATTACATGGTCTAGTGACTACATCGACTAGTGATTACATCGTCTAGTGATTACAACGTCTAGTGAGCACATCGTCTAGTGATTACATAGTCTAGTGAGTACATCATCTAGTGAGTACATCGTCTAGTGAGCACATCGTCTAGTGAGCACATCGTCTAGTGAGCACATCGTCTAGTGAGCACATCGTCTAGTGATTACATGGTCTAGTGACTACATCGACTAGTGATTACATCGTCTAGTGATTACAACGTCTAGTGAGCACATCGTCTAGTGAGCACATCGTCTAGTGAGCACATCGTCTAGTGATTACATCCTCTAGTGAGCACATCGTCTAGTGAGCACATCATCTAGTGATTACATCGTCTAATGATTACATCGTCTAGTGAGCACATCGTCTAGTGAGCACATCGTCTAGTGAGTACATCGTCTAGTGAGCACATCGTCTAGTGAGTAGAACGTCTAGTAGTGATTACATCATCTAGTGAGTACATCGTCTAATGATTACATCGTCTAGTGAGCACATCATCTAGTGATTACATCGTCTAGTGAGCACATCGTCTAGTGATTACATCGTCTAGTGAGCACATCGTCTAGTGATTACATAGTCTAGTGAGTACATCATCTAGTGAGTACATCGTCTAGTGAGCACATCGTCTAGTGAGCACATCGTCTAGTGAGCACATCGTCTAGTGAGCACATCGTCTAGTGATTACATGGTCTAGTGACTACATCGACTAGTGATTACATCGTCTAGTGATTACAACGTCTAGTGAGCACATCGTCTAGTGATTACATAGTCTAGTGAGTACATCATCTAGTGAGTACATCGTCTAGTGAGCACATCGTCTAGTGAGCACATCGTCTAGTGAGCACATCGTCTAGTGAGCACATCGTCTAGTGAGCACATCGTCTAGTGATTACATGGTCTAGTGACTACATCGACTAGTGATTACATCGTCTAGTGATTACAACGTCTAGTGAGCACATCGTCTAGTGAGCACATCGTCTAGTGAGCACATCGTCTAGTGATTACATCCTCTAGTGAGCACATCGTCTAGTGAGTACATCGTCTAGTGACTACGCACATTAAGAGTGTGTGCGACACAAGAAAAAAAAAAGACTTATGTGCAATTTAGAAAGGTTTATTATTGAGACAAACCAACAATAAAGTTTAAGCAAAGAGATGTCAGGAATCATTAACTTTAATGTTTTCTTCCTGATATTTGATATCTTTTTGCTGTCACCAATTTTCTAATTTCAGGAGAAATCTCATTGGATGTGATAACGTTTAAAACTGAACCAAGATGAAAGTCTGTCAGTCTGGCCCTAGCAGGAGACTTGTTTCCTGTCATTAATGAGAATAATTGCTCACACTGGCAGGTACCTCCCAACATGGAAATCATTTCACATGCAAACTTGTGAGTTTCTGCAAATCGCGCAGGAAAATACTTACAACAGTCAGGTACACAAACTGCGTTGAATTTGACCAGCGCGTCATCACGTGACACTGTCACTGATGGGCCGAATAATATGTGTATTTAGGCCGCATGAGGTCCGCGGGCCGCATGTTTGACATGTCTGGTCTACCCCATCTGTGTCACCCCTGTCTGTCTGTCCCTCCCCTATAGAATGTAAGCTTTTACGAGCAGGATCCTCTTCCCTCATTTGCTTCTCCTTTCCCTTACTTGTACTATCATATACTCCTACAATGGCACCTAACCCTTGGTTGCTGCCTCACCTGCTGCTTATGTGAGTGTTATGATTATAGATGCAGCAATGTGTATACCATGTCCTTGTCCTGTAGTGTTTTCTACAGTAAGTCCCTGTTTTCTTGTTTTGCTCATTTGTATGGCGCTGCGGAACCCTTGTGGCGCCCGCTGAGTGGTGACACCAAGGTGCAGACTCCCCCTCACTGATAGGAGCCGGGGGCTGTACTGCAGAAATAAGTGCAGTACTCGGCTCTTGTAACTGAGGGAGCCGGCCAGCACTCCACACAGAAACCTCCTGCACCCCCCCTTCCCCCCCAAGTAATAGGCACAGGGGTTCGAGTCATGTGGCCACACCCCCTTCTCATGTGACCACACCCCCTTCTCATGTGACCACACCCCTTCTCATGTGACCACACCACTTTTTTGGTGGCACCTCGGTTAGGGATGTCACTGTGTGGCGCCAAAAAAATTAAATGATAATAATAAAGGGGTAATTCTATTCAAAGCAAATCACCCTTCTGGATGTTTGTATGCCCCCATAGCTCGCCACTGTTACCCCTCTAAAACCAGCAGCCTAAACCACAAAAGACGCGGCTTATTGGGATAGCGCCGCATAGCAAATATAGCTGCAAATGACACAAATAGACTGAGGAACAGTTGAACGTTTGCCCTGGTGATGAGCATTCTCATGCTCACAGAGTTGTGCGAGGGGGCAATGACACAAGTGTGGGCTACGCACCGATGGGCATGTGAGAAATAGACGAGGGGGCAATGACACAAGTGTGGGCTACGCACCGATGGGCATGTGAGAAATAGACGAGGGGGCAATGACACAAGTGTGGGCTACGCAACGATGGGCATGTGAGAAATAGATGGGGGCAATGACACAAGTGTGGGCTACGCACCGATGGGCATGTGAGAAATAGACGAGGGGGCAATGACACAAGTGTGGGCTACGCACCGATGGGCATGTGAGAAATAGACAAGGGGGCAAAGACACAAGTGTGGGCTACACACCGATGGGCATGTGAGAAATAGATGGGGGGCAATGACACAAGTGTGGGCTACGCACCGATGGGCATGTGAGAAATAGACGAGGGGGCAATGACACAAGTGTGGGCTACGCACCGATGGGCATGTGAGAAATAGACGAGGGGGCAATGACACAAGTGTGGGCTATGCCCGATGGGCATGAGAGAAATAGACGAGGGGGCAATGACACAAGTGTGGGCTACGCACCGATGGGCATTTGAGAAATAGACGAGGGGGCAATGACGCAAGTGTGGGCTACGCACCGATGGGTACGTGAGAAATAGATGCGGGGCAAGACACAAGTGTGGGCTATGCACCAATGGGCATGTGAGATATAGACAGGGGCAATGACACAAGTGTGGGCTACGCACCGATGGGCATGTGAGAAATAGATGGGGGGCAATGACCCAAGTGTGGGCTATGCACCAATGGGCATGTGAGATATAGACGGGGGCAATGACACAAGTGTGGGCTACGCACCGATGGGCATGAGAAAATAGACAAGGGGGCACTGACACAAGTGTGGGCTACGCACCGATGGGCATGTGAGATATAGACGAGGGGGCAATGACACAAGTGTGGGCTACGCACCGATGGGCATGTGAGAAATAGATGAGGGGGCAATGACACAAGAGTGGGCTATGCACCGATTGGCATGAGAGAAACAGACAAGGGGGCAATGACACAAGTGTGGGCTACGCACCGATGGGCATGTGAGAAATAGATGGGGGGGCGATGAGACAAGTGTGGGCTACGCACCGATGGGCATTTGAGAAATAGACGAGGGGGCAATGACGCAAGTGTGGGCAATGCACCGATGGGCATGTGAGAAATAGATGGGGGGGCAATGACACAAGTGTGGGCTACGTTCAGATGGGCATGTGAGATATAGACGAGGGGGCAATGACACAAGTGAGGGATACGCACCGATGGGTACGTGAGAAATAGATGGGGGGTAAAGACACAAGTGTGGGGTATGCACAAATGGGCATGTGAGATATAGACGGGGGGCAATGACACAAGTGTGGGCTATGCACCGATGGGCATGAGAGAAATAGACGAGGGGGCAATGACACAAGTGTGGGCTACGCACCGATGGGTATGTGAGAAATAGATGGGGGGCAATGACACAAGTGTGGGCCATGCACCAATGGGGCATGTGAGATATAGACGGGGGCAATGACACAAGTGTGGGCTATGCACCAATGGGCAGGTGAGATATAGACGGGGGGCAATGACACAAGTGTGGGCTACGCACCGATGGGCATGTAAGAAATAGATGGGGGGGCAATGACACAAGTGTGGGCTACGCACCGATGGGCATTTGAGAAATAGACGAGGGGGCAATGACGCAAGTGTGGGCTACGCACCGATGGGCATGTGAGAAATTGATGGGGGGGGCAATGACACAAGTGTGGGCTACGTTCCGATGGGCATGTGAGATATAGACGAGGGGGCAATGACACAAGTGTGGGCTACGCACCGATGGGTACGTGAGAAATAGATGGGGGGCAATGACACAAGTGTGGGCTATGCACCAATGGGCATGTGAGATATAGACGGGGGGCAATTACACAAGTGTGGGCTACGCACCGATGGGCATGTGAGAAATAGATGGGGGGGCAATGACACAAGTGTGGGCTACGTTCCGATGGGCATGTGAGATATAGACGAGGGGGCAATGACACAAGTGTGGGCTACGCACCGATGGGTACGTGAGAAATAGATGGGGGGCAATGACCCAAGTGTGGGCTATGCACCAATGGGCATGTGAGATATAGACGGGGGCAATGACACAAGTGTGGGCTACGCACCGATGGGCATGAGAAAATAGACAAGGGGGCATTGACACAAGTGTGGGCTACGCACCGATGGGCATGTGAGATATAGACGAGGGGGCAATGACACAAGTGTGGGCTACGCACCGATGGGCATGTGAGAAATAGACGAGGGGGCAATGACACAAGAGTGGGCTATGCACCGATTGGCATGAGAGAAACAGACAAGGGGGCAATGACACAAGTGTGGGCTACGCACCGATGGGCATGTGAGAAACAGATGGGGGGGCGATGAGACAAGTGTGGGCTACGCACCGATGGGCATTTGAGAAATAGACGAGGGGGCAATGACGCAAGTGTGGGCAATGCACCGATGGGCATGTGAGAAATAGATGGGGGGGCAATGACGCAAGTGTGGGCTACGCACCAATGGGCATGTGAGATACAGACGAGGGGGCAATGACACAAGTGTGGGCTACGCACCAATGGGTACGTGAGAAATAGATGGGGGGCAATGACACAAGTGTGGGCTATGCACCAATGAGCATGTGAGATATAGACGGGGCAATGACACAAGTGTGGGCTATGCACTGATGGGCATGTGAGATATAGACGAGGCGGCCATGACACAAGTGTGGGCTACGCACTGATGGGCATGTGAGATATAGACGAGGGGGCCATGACACAAGTGTGGGCTACGCACTGATGGGCATGTGAGAAATAGACGAGGGAGCAATGATGCAAGTGTGGGCTACACACCGATGGGCATGTGAGAAATAGACGAGGGGGCAATGACACAAGTGTGGGCTATGCTCCGATGGGCACGTGAGAAATAGACGGGGGGCAATAACGCAAGTGTGGGCTACGCACCGATGGGCATGTGAGATATAGACGGAGCAATGACACAAGTGTGGGATACGCACCGATGGGCATGTGAGAAATAGACGGGGGGCAATGACACAAGTGTGGGCAACGCACCGATGGGCATGTGAGAAATAGAAGGGGGGGCAATGACACAAGTGTGGGCTACGCTCCGATGGGCATGTGAGAAATAGAAGGGGGGGCAATGACACAAGTGTGGGCTACGCTCCGATGGGCATGTGAGAGATAGAAGGGGGGCAATGACATGAGTGTGGGCTACGCTCCGATGGGCATGTGAGAAATAGACGAGGGGTCAATCACACAAGTGTGGGCTACGCACCGATGCGCATGTGAGAAATAGGCGAGGGGGCAATGACGCAAGTGTGGACTACGCACCGATGGGCATGTGAGAAATAGAAGGGGGGGCAATGACACAAGTGTGGGCTACGCACCGATGGGCATGTGAGAAATAGAAGGGGGGGCAATGACACAAGTGTGGGCTACGCTCCGATGGGCATGTAAGAAATAGAAGGGGGGGCAATGACACAAGTGTGGGCTACGCTCCGATGGGCATGTGAGAAATAGACGAGGGGTCAATCACACAAGTGTGGGCTACGCACCGATGCGCATGTGAGAAATAGAAGGGGGCAATGACACAAGTGTGGGCTAGGCACCGATGGGCATGTGAGAAATAGGCGAGGGGGCAATGACGCAAGTGTGGGCTACGCACCGATGGGCACATGAGAAATAGACGAGGGGCAATGACAAGTGTGGGCTACGCTCCGATGGGCATGTGAGAAATAGACGAAGGGGCAATGACGCAAGTGTGGGCTACGCTCCGATGGGCATTTGAGAAATAGACGGGGGGGGCAATGACACAAGTGTGGGCTACACACCGATGGGCTTGTGAGATATAGACGAGGGGGCAATGACACAAGTGTGGGCTACGCACCGATGGGCATGTGAGAAATAGACGAGGGGGCAATCACACAAGTGTGGGCTACGCACCGATGGGCATGTGAGAAATAGACGAGGGGGCAATGACGCAAGTGTGGGCTACGCACCGATGGGCATGTGAGATATAGACGGGGCACTGACACAAGTGTGGGCTACGCACCGATGGGCATGTGAGAAATAGACGAGGGGGCAATGACACAATTGTGGGCTACGCTCCGATGGGCATGTGAGAAATAGAAGGGGGGGCAATGACACAAGTGAGGGCTACGCACCGATGTGCATGTGAGAAATAGAAGGGGGGGCAATGACACAAGTGTGGGCTACGCACCGATGGGCATGTGAGAAATAGAAGGGGGGGCAATGTCACAAGTGTTGGCTATGCTCCGATGGGCATGTGAGAAATAGAAGGGGGGGCAATGACACAAGTGTGGGCTATGCACCGATGGGCATGTGAGAAATAGACGGGGGCAATGACACAAGTGTGGGTACGCACTGATGGGCATGTGAGATATAGACGAGGGGGCAATGACGCAAGTGTGGGCTACGCACCGATGGGCATGTGAGAAATTGATGGGGGGGGCAATGACACAAGTGTGGGCTACGTTCCGATGGGCATGTGAGATATAGACGAGGGGGCAATGACACAAGTGTGGGCTACGCACCGATGGGTACGTGAGAAATAGATGGGGGGCAATGACACAAGTGTGGGCTATGCACCAATGGGCATGTGAGATATAGACGGGGGGCAATTACACAAGTGTGGGCTACGCACCGATGGGCATGTGAGAAATAGACGAGGGGGCAATCACACAAGTGTGGGCTACGCACCGATGGGCATGTGAGAAATAGACGAGGGGGCAATGACGCAAGTGTGGGCTACGCACCGATGGGCATGTGAGATATAGACGGGGCACTGACACAAATGTGGGCTACGCACCGATGGGCATGTGAGAAATAGACGAGGGGGCAATGACACAATTGTGGGCTACGCTCCGATGGGCATGTGAGAAATAGAAGGGGGGGCAATGACACAAGTGAGGGCTACGCACCGATGTGCATGTGAGAAATAGAAGGGGGGGCAATGACACAAGTGTGGGCTACGCACCGATGGGCATGTGAGAAATAGAAGGGGGGGCAATGTCACAAGTGTTGGCTATGCTCCGATGGGCATGTGAGAAATAGAAGGGGGGGCAATGACACAAGTGTGGGCTATGCACCGATGGGCATGTGAGAAATAGACGGGGGCAATGACACAAGTGTGGGTACGCACTGATGGGCATGTGAGATATAGACGATGGGGCAATGACACAAGTGTGGGCTACGCTCCGATGGGCATGTGAGAAATTGATGGGGGGGGCAATGACACAAGTGTGGGCTACGTTCCGATGGGCATGTGAGATATAGACGAGGGGGCAATGACACAAGTGTGGGCTACGCACCGATGGGTACGTGAGAAATAGATGGGGGGCAATGACACAAGTGTGGGCTATGCACCAATGGGCATGTGAGATATAGACGGGGGGCAATTACACAAGTGTGGGCTACGCACCGATGGGCATGTGAGAAATAGAAGGGGGGGCAATGACACAAGTGTGGGCTACGCTCCGATGGGCATGTGAGAAATAGAAGGGGGGGCAATGACACAAGTGTGGGCTACGCTCCGATGGGCATGTGAGAAATAGACGAGGGGTCAATCACACAAGTGTGGGCTACGCACCGATGCGCATGTGAGATATAGACGAGGGGGCAATGACACAAGTGTGGGCTACGCACCGATGGGCATGTGAGAAATAGACGAGGGGGCAATCACACAAGTGTGGGCTACGCACCGATGGGCATGTGAGAAATAGACGAGGGGGCAATGACGCAAGTGTGGGCTACGCACCGATGGGCATGTGAGATATAGACGGGGCACTGACACAAGTGTGGGCTACGCACCGATGGGCATGTGAGAAATAGACGAGGGGGCAATGACACAATTGTGGGCTACGCTCCGATGGGCATGTGAGAAATAGAAGGGGGGGCAATGACACAAGTGAGGGCTACGCACCGATGTGCATGTGAGAAATAGAAGGGGGGGCAATGACACAAGTGTGGGCTACGCACCGATGGGCATGTGAGAAATAGAAGGGGGGGCAATGTCACAAGTGTTGGCTATGCTCCGATGGGCATGTGAGAAATAGAAGGGGGGGCAATGACACAAGTGTGGGCTATGCACCGATGGGCATGTGAGAAATAGACGGGGGCAATGACACAAGTGTGGGTACGCACTGATGGGCATGTGAGATATAGACGATGGGGCAATGACACAAGTGTGGGCTACGCTCCGATGGGCATGTGAGAAATTGACGGGTGGCAATAACACAAGTGTGGTCTACGCTCTGATGGGCATGTGAGATATAGACGAGGGGGCAATGACGCAAGTGTGGGCTACGCTCCGAAGGGCATGTGAGAAATAGACGGGGGGACAATGACACAAGTGTGGGCTACGCTCCGAAGGGCATGTGAGAAATAGACGGGGGGGCAATGACGCAAGTGTGGGCTACTCTCCGATGGGCATGTGAGAAATAGACGGGGCAATGACACAAGTGTGGGCTACGCTCCGATGGGCATGTGAGAAATAGACGGGGGCAATGACACAAGTGTGGGCTACGCTCCGATGGGCATGTGAGAAATAGACGAGGGGGCAATGACGCAAGTGTGGGCTACGCACCGATGGGCATGTGAGAAATAGACGAGGGGGCAGTGACACAAGTGTGGGCTATGCACCGATGGGCATGTGTGAAATAGATGGGGGGGCAATGACACAAGTGTGGGCTACGCTCCGATGGGCATGTGAGAAATAGACGAGGGGGCAATGACACAAGTGTGGGCTACGCACCGATGGGCATGTGAGAAATAGACGGGGGCAATGACACAAGTGTGGGCTACGCTCCGATGGGCATGTGAGAAATAGACGAGGGGGCAATGACGCAAGTGTGGGCTACGCACCGATGGGCATGTGAGAAATAGACGAGGGGGCAGTGACACAAGTGTGGGCTATGCACCGATGGGCATGTGTGAAATAGATGGGGGGGCAATGACACAAGTGTGGGCTACGCTCCGATGGGCATGTGAGAAATAGACGAGGGGGCAATGACACAAGTGTGGGCTACGCACCGATGGGCATGTGAGAAATAGACGGCGGGCAATGACACAAGTGTGGGCTACGCTCCGATGGGCATGTGAGATATAGACGAGGGGGCAATGACACAAATGTGGGCTACGCTCTGATGGGCATGTGAGATATAGACGAGGGGGCAATGATGCAAGTGTGGGCTACGCACCGATGGGCATGTGAGAAATAGACGGGGGGCAATGACACAAGTGTGGGCTACGCTCCGATGGGCATGTGAGAAATAGAAGGGGGTTCAATGACACAAGTGTGGGCTACGCACCGATGGGCATGTGAGAAATAGAAGGGGGGCAATGACACAAGTGTGGGCTACGCACCGATGGGCATGTGAGATATAGACCCCATTTATTCCGCACCTAGTACAGGGGGAGGGCACAAATCTACACTGAGGATGGCGATAGACTTGTAGAAAACCAGGTGCGCATGGCAGGTGAATATACGCATTTCTCTGTGCATAGTCCTCCCAACTTACTTCCACCTCGGCCGCAGGCCCGTAATGTCCAACTAAGCAAAATGTAAATGCATTAAATATGTAAATAATAATAATACATTAATAAACCAATAATGTGTAACATGAACTGAACATCACTACCAGCCCTCACCGCAGCCACGGAACCGCACATTCCAGTCTGTAACAGAATAATACAGCGCAAAAATGTGTTTATTCTTAGCCCCACCGAATCTTGTTGGTACCTCCATAACACAGAGGTGAGCGCTAATGTAGCTGCGATTGCGTCTTAATGCGCAGTGTGACTGCGCTTTTATGCTAATGCAACAGCCGATATGATTCGTACAGAGACGCCGAAAAAAATTGCAGTGCTTGTGTATTAAAGATGCACCATCGGTCGCGTCAACAAATATTGCTCTGGCCCTTTGAGCACAGAATGTCCATATGAACACGACCGCCGAAATCGGGCCAACTTCGCAAAAATTTGCAGTCGTTGACCGTGACACGCCCGTGACTCGCCCGTGTCTGACTAGCTCATTTTCTTTTATGCATAGTTGACTGTCTTTATAATGCTCCTCATTAAATGGGTTCCAAGCTGGACAAATTTCTTTTTAATATAAATATCATAATATATTATTTATTATTATTTTTATTATTATTATATTATATTATTATTATTATTATTATTATTATTATTATTATATTATTATTATTATATTATTATTATTATTATTATTATTATTATTCCATCTATTGGAGCAGTACAGTCCCAGCTTCGTTATTACATACAATGCAGCTCCCCCATGTTGGCCTCTGTATATGTAACCCTTTGTGTTGGTGGAAATGGTCATGTACTTGGCTCTTATGCCCCCAATACACCTTACTGTAAAACTTTGGCGAGCATCCTCATTATTTTATACATACGCAGAAAATTGCAGGGAGGTGCGTGGTCTGGTGGCACCCACATACCAGGAGTTATATTCCAGGGCTAAATAACCATATAAGGGAAATGTATCTCTTCTCCCAAATATTCTGTCTTTCCCTTTTGAATGGAATGCGAGCAGTAAAATGAAATACAGCCCTCGCCTTAGGGAGAGAGAGAGATATTTGCTGGCGTTGGATGCAGGTGCCATATTGTTCCATCCTAATGTATTGCAGCTCAGGCAGCTGGTTAGGGTCCAGCGAGAAAGACTCTCATTAGTAGATACGGAGATGGAGCACGTGTGAATCTAACGTTTGTGTTCTATAAATGGGGAATGTTTCTGCCCTGATCCAATATGAGCAGCCAAGACAACTGCTCAAAGGGAGACGTCATCCAAATGATACATTTATTACAATGAGCCCAGCTTAATGCAACTTTTACTAGATCAATGGCTGTATCTTCTCTGCTTGTCATCCACGTCTTCACGCTCATCCCCAAACATCTCTAAACATTCCTAATATATAGTGTTTGAAGAATCCATAGAGTGACCAGTCAAAGAGATCTAACCCAATGAGAAGACTGACTGCTGTGCAAGGTTCTTGTAGAGATACAATAGTTCCAAATAAATAAAAAACCACAATGTGTTACATTAAATGTAAGACAATTCTCTATATCCAAAGCCTAAAACAATATAGATATTTTCATGCTGAAGTACTTATATATCATTTTTAGTCGAGTTCAGTATGAATGTCACCTATCGGAAGGTGCTGTATCTCTGATCCACCAGGTGCCTATGACAATGAGGCAGAGGATGATGGTATTGGTGATGATAAGGAGGATGATGATGAGGAGGATGGTGATGATGATAAGGAGGAGGATGATGAGGAGGAGGATGGTGATGATGATGATAAGGAGGAGGATGGTGATGATGATGATGATGATAAGGAAGAGGATGGTGATGATGATGATGATCATAAGGAGGAGGATGGTGATGATGATGATGATGATGATAAGGAGGAGGATGGTGATGATGATGATGATAAGGAGGAGGATGGTGATGATGATGATCATAAGGAAGAGGATGGTGATGATGATGATGATAAGGAGGAGGATGGTGATGATGATGATTAGGAGGAGGATGGTGATGATGATGATAAGGAAGAGGATGGTGATGATGATGATCATAAGGAGGAGGATGGTGATGATGATGATGATGATAAGGAGGAGGATGGTGATGATGATGATGATAAGGAGGAGGATGGTGATGATAAGGAGGATGATGATGAGGAGGATGGTGATGATGATAAGGAGGAGGATGATGAGGAGGAGGATGGTGATGATGATGATAAGGAGGAGGATGGTGATGATGATGATGATAAGGAAGAGGATGGTGATGATGATGATGATCATAAGGAGGAGGATGGTGATGATGATGATGATCATAAGGAGGAGGATGGTGATGATGATGATAAGGAGGAGGATGGTGATGATGATGATGATGATAAGGAGGAGGATGGTGATGATGATGATCATAAGGAAGAGGATGGTGATGATGATAAGGAGGAGGATGGTGATGATGATGATTAGGAGGAGGATGGTGATGATGATGATAAGGAAGAGGATGGTGATGATGATGATCATAAGGAGGAGGATGGTGATGATGATGATGATAAGGAGGAGGATGGTGATGATGATGATGATGATAAGGAGGAGGATGGTGATGATGATGATGATCATAAGGAGGAGGATGGTGATGATGATGATGATGATAAGGAGGAGGATGGTGATGATGATTAGGAGGAGGATGGTGATGATGATGATGATAAGGAGGAGGATGATGATAAGGAGGAGGATGGTGATGATGATAATGATGATAAGGAGGAGGATGGTGATGATGATGATGATGATAAGGAGGAGGATGATGATGATAAGGAGGAGGATGGTGATGATGATAATGATGATAAGGAGGAGGATGGTGATGATGATGATGATCATAAGGAGGAGGATGGTGATGATGATGATAAGGAAGAGGATGATGATGATAAGGAGGAGGATGGTGATGATGATGATCATAAGGAGAAGGATGGTGATGATGATGATAAGGAGGAGGATGATGACGATAAGGAGGATGGTGATGATGATAATGATGATAAGGAGGAGGATGGTGATGATGATAAGGAGGAGGATGGTGATGATAAGAAGTAGGGCGGTAATAAGGAGGGGGATAGTGATGATAAAGGAGGAGGATGGTGATGATGATGATGATGATTAGGTGGAGGATGGTGATGATAAGAATTAGGGTGGTGATAAGGAGGAGGATGGTGATTATGATGATTATGATGATAAGGAGGAGGATGGTGATTATGATGATTATGATGATAAGGAGGAGGATGGTGATGATAAGAAGTAGGATGGTGATAAGGAGGATGATGATGATGGTGATAAGGAGGAGGATGGTGATGATGATGATGATAAGAGGAGGATGGTGATGATAAGGAGGAGGATGGTGATGATAAGGAGGAGGATGGTGATGATAAGAAGTAGGGTGGTGATAAGGAGGAGGATGGTGATGAGAAGGAGGAGGATGGTGATGATAAGGAGGAGGATGGTGATGATAAGAAGTAGGGTGGTGATAAGGATGAGGATGGTGATGATAAGGAGGAGGATGGTGATGATAAGGAGGAGGATGGTGATGATAAGAAGTAGGGTGGTGATAAGGAGGGGGATGGTGATGATAAGGAGGAGGATGGTGATGAAGATGATGATAAGGAGGAGGATGGTGATGATAAAAAGTAGGGTGGTGATAAGGAGGAGGATGACGATGATGATAAGGAGGAGGATGGTGATGATGATTAGGAGGAGGATGGTGATGATGATGATGATGATGATGATGATAAGGAGGAGGATGATGATAAGGAGGAGGATGGTGATGATGATAATGATGATAAGGAGGAGGATGGTGATGATGATGATGATAAGGAGGAGGATGATGATGATAAGGAGGAGGATGGTGATGATGATGATCATAAGGAGGAGGATGGTGATGATGATGATGATAAGGAAGAGGATGATGATGATAAGGAGGAGGATGGTGATGATGATGATCATAAGGAGAAGGATGGTGATGATGATGATAAGGAGGAGGATGATGACGATAAGGAGGATGGTGATGATGATAATGATGATAAGGAGGAGGATGGTGATGATGATAAGGAGGAGGATGGTGATGATAAGAAGTAGGGCGGTAATAAGGAGGGGGATAGTGATGATAAAGGAGGAGGATGGTGATGATGATGATGATTAGGTGGAGGATGGTGATGATAAGAATTAGGGTGGTGATAAGGAGGAGGATGGTGATTATGATGATAAGGAGGAGGATGGTGATGATGATGATTATGATGATAAGGAGGAGGATGGTGATGATAAGAAGTAGGATGGTGATAAGGAGGATGATGATGATGGTGATAAGGAGGAGGATGGTGATGATGATGATGATAAGAGGAGGATGGTGATGATAAGGAGGAGGATGGTGATGATAAGGAGGAGGATGGTGATGATAAGAAGTAGGGTGGTGATAAGGAGGAGGATGGTGATGAGAAGGAGGAGGATGGTGATGATAAGGAGGAGGATGGTGATGATAAGAAATAGGGTGGTGATAAGGATGAGGATGGTGATGATAAGGAGGAGGATGGTGATGATAAGGAGGAGGATGGTGATGATAAGAAGTAGGGTGGTGATAAGGAGGGGGATGGTGATGATAAGGAGGAGGATGGTGATGAAGATGATGATAAGGAGGAGGATGGTGATGATAAAAAGTAGGGTGGTGATAAGGAGGAGGATGGTGATGATGATAATGAGGAGGATGGTGATGATGATGAGGCAGAGGATGATTCTATTGGTAATGATGATAAGGAGGAGGATGGTGGTGATGATGATAAGGAGAAAGATGGTGATGATAAGGATGAAGATGGTGATGATAAGGATGAAGATGGTGATGATGATGATGTGGAGGATAGTGATGATGAGGAGGATGATGAGGCAGAGGCTGATGGTATTGGTGATGATGAGGAGAATGGTGATGATGAGGAGGATGGTGATGATAAGGAGTGATGATGAGGAGGATGGTGATGATAAGGAGGATGATGGTGGTGATAAGGAGGATGATGGTGGTGATAAGGAGGCGTATGGTGATGTTAAGGAGGAGGATGGTGATGATTATGATGAGGCAGAGGATGATGGTATTGGTGATGATGATGAGGAGGATGGTGATAAGGAGGAGGATGATATTGGTGATGATGGTGATGTGATGGTGATGAGGAGGAAGATGGTGATAAGGATGATGATGATGATGAGGAGGATGTGGTGGTGATATTGATGATAATGAGGAGTAGGAGGATGATGATAAGGAGGATGATGATGAGGAGGATGGTGATGATAAGGAGGATGATGGTGGTGATAAGGAGGATGGTGGTGATAAGGAGGCGTATGGTGATGTTAAGGAGGAGGATGGTGATGATTATGGTGAGGCAGAGGATGATGGTATTGGTGATGATGATGAGGAGGATGGTGATAAGAAGGAGGATGGTGATAATGATAATGATGATGATGATGAGGCAGAGGATGATGGTATTGGTGATGATGAGGAGGACGGTGATGATAAGAAGGAGGATGATATTGGTGATGATGGTGATGTGATGGTGATGAGTTGGAAGATGGTGATGATAAGGATGATGATGATGATGAGGAGGAGGATGTGGTGGTGATATTGATGATAATGAGGAGTAGGAGGATGATGATGAGGAGGAAGATGATGATGATGAGGAGGGTGATAGTTATAAGGAGGATGAGGATGGTGATAGTAATTAGTAATCCTTAGTGAAACACTTACTCTTGTTTTCAATTTGCAGTTCGCTTGTGGCTTTCTGTGGCCTACAGTTTTGGGTTGTGTCTACAAAACCAAAATGCATTGTCTCAGGTATGTTATGTCCCTGCATGCAGCACTAATCAACCTTTTGTAAAATGCTGCTGACCACCAATGTTACCTAGACAAGTGCATACATATATGTCATTCCCCTACTGAACCTTGTGTAATGTTGACTAATACATTTCATTTACACAAAGATCACTGCTCTTTTAATTATAATGCCTTTTTTTTAAAAGGACAATGGCCCTGATTCAGAGCCGCTCGTAAGCGGCCGCTCGTTCGTTCTGACCGATGTTCGCACATCTGCGCATGCATACGGATTTTAATACGCATGCGCGAACCAGTCAGTGCGGCCAAAAATCGTTTGTTCGCTATATAGCGAATGCCTGTTATTTTGAGTGACAGGAGAAGGCGTATGTGGGTGGTAACAGGGGAAAGTGCTTGAAAACGGGGGTGTGGAATTAGATCGCAGGCGTACTTAAAGGTCAAAAAGGGCGTTTTAAGGGAGTGCATAATTAATATAGCAGCGTCATTGACCACGTCACTTGTTTTTTTTTTTACTCAGAACTGCTCGCAAAATAGCGGTTGAAAAAACCAGCCACAAGAATAGCGAGCAGTTCATACGCTGTTCGATGTACTCGATTAATCTAATAAATAGCGGACATGACGTATGGTGCGAGCGGCAAGGGGGGGCGTATTTTTCAAAATTACAACCGCAAGTTTTGCTCGCTCGTTCAGACTTAGAGGCGTGAACAGACCGCAATTAGCGAACGGTTCATTTGAATAGCCACCCCTTGTTTTAGAACGAACGACTGCAAATAGCGAGCGGCTCTGAATGAGGGCCAATGACCTTTGTGTGAATGGATCTTGTTTCGCTTTTTTGGCACTCTTTAATATTTTTGTTTACCTAAACATTAAAATGCACTTTACATTATATGGGTATTAAAAATGTATAACAAATCTAAACTTTATTAAAAAAAAATAATTAAAAACATTAACAACTCCAACAACATTAAAAACAGAAAAATATATACAAACAACATGAAAACTGTAGAAATATATACAAACTTTTGCAATTTCAATTAAAATGTATAGTTCAAATCCTTTAAAAAAAGATCTGTTTAAAGGCCTCCACTAATTGGGGCCATATCAAGTGTGCAAAAATCTGCCCACCCCCTTAGTGGAGGTAGCCAGACAGTGATTAGTAGTCATTATTTAATTGTTTTTAAATGTTTTTTGCAATGAGTTCCTGTATACAAAGTTTTGTTTTGGTTTTCTTTTGGTGGATATGGCTATGGACAAAGGCCCTGATTCGGAACCGGACACTCTGACTGAGCGCTCGCTCTGAATCAGGGCTGTCCCTTTTTTTGAGCGGCCTCCTGAACGCTCGCATAGCTGTGGGTGACCACCCACAGCTATAGCGAGCGGCAAAAAGATGGTCGCGATGGTCAAGACCATCATGACCATCGGGCTTGCGACAAGACCCTTGTGGTAGGGTCTCATCTGCCGCAAGCCCTGGAGTGCTTTCAGCTCTATCAGAGCCAAAAGCACTCCCACTGACATCACATGTGATGTCAATGGGGCAGGCCCCAGACGGTAGGCGTTCCCATGGGAACACCTCTGTCTGGCCAGCCACGCCCCTGGCACACCCACCAAAGGGGGCGTGCTGTCACTCACCATCGACAGCACGCCCCCTTTGTAGCGAGACTCGGAGCGACGGCTTGGCCGTCGCTATCCGGGTCTCGCGCATGCTCACGACGGAGCCAGCTCCCTCGTGCGCATGCGCACTGGGCCAACATCGACCCACAAGACCGTGATTTCTGTACCAGCTTTATCGACCTATACAGAGGGAAGGAGTGTCTTTAGAGAGTGAAGGCAAAAGACTACTCCAAAAAGCAAAAAAAGAATACTGTCCTCCATAAATTGTCTGATTACAGTAAAAGGCACTACAGCGCAGCCTCCATCGCATTGGGTCCGCAAAAAAATCCAGAATTTGCGGACCATGTTCCTTAAAGTGCACACGAAATGTCAAGCTTCAAAGTCATCAGGAGCAGGGGCAGATGATATCTGCCATCTAACTCTGTGGTACTATGAGCTATTATGGTTCACCCTGGGCCAGGACCCTCAGCGCCCATCTCGGAGTTCTTTTGATCGTCACATTGGAAAAGATCCGGAAGATTTTGGTGAAACGTCCAGCATTGATTTGGTAGATAGAAACACAGTGCGAGCACACCATGTGAAATGTTCAATACTGTAATTCATAATAAAGTTTAAATGTATCCTCTGTAGTTTATTTTAAGCATATTTTATTTTCCTCTTTAGAAAATTATGCAGGACATTGCATGCCAAGATGACCCAGTCGATCTTGTCCACATGTAGGTTGATGTCTGTGTGGAAGATCTGTGCTAAGGATGCCAAAGGCCTTCTCCACAATATGGACGATTGCCCCTGAAAGCCTGTAGTTGTAGATACGTTTCTCCTTAGTCAGTCCCCTTTGTGCATTTGGCTTCATAATGTGCTCATGTAGTTCGAAGGCCTCGTCAGCTACGAACACAAAATTAAGCCGGCGCTTTGTTTCCTCAACCGACAGTAAATTGAGGCTTTTGGAGATGAGCTTCTCATGGAAAGCCGTCTGTTTGAAGGACCCACCATGCGAAACACAACCATTCCTGCCAACATCCACAAATAGAAATTCGTAGTTCATATTGACCACAGCAATCAGAACAATGCTGAAGAATCCCTTGTAGTTGTAGTAATAGGATACGGTGTTGCCAGGTGGGGTTATACGCACATGCTACTCATCTATAGCTCCCACGCAGTTAGTGAAGTTCCACAGTTGTACCAATTCCTCAGCAATGCTTTTCCATTCTAGATGCAGCAACTTCTGGAAGATGGCGTCATCCATGCCAGGAAGTTGCGTTAGTCATCCAGATTGTACTCCCGAATCTCCTTAAGGAGCGACATGTGAGAGACTCCCCCTGCAGCAGCCACTCCTTTGTCCAGCATCTCAGGCTTCTCCTGTTCTGCGCGCTCTCCCTATCAGTTAACACCACAGCAGCAGCATATGACGCCCTCACTCAATAGCGAAAAGTATCCATCACAAGAGAATGCAGAATAGACACACTATGTTAAGCCCGGCAAAACAAAGCAGAGCAGTAAAGCAATGTACAGCGTTTAGCAGGTATGCACCAAGCCTCACTAGTCACAGAGCAGAACTGCGCAGAGCTAAAATGGCGCCTGCTTTTATATCTCGTAGATAATACAGCCCACTGTTTACATTTTGCAGAAATCTTTACGATGGTTGTCAGGTGTTTTGAAAAGCAAACTATATATCGTTATCGATCTAAGGATTTGGAAATCCCTAACTATGCATGATTTATTGTTTGGTCATTTGTTAGATTGCACAGTGTGCATGCACTATATCGTATGTCAGGGAGTTCAAGGGAAATCATTGATGACATCACATCATTTGCAAGTCAACTAGTGTGTACCTAGCTTAAGTACAATATAGCCGTACAGCACCGTGAGCCTCCAATACACAGTGACAGTCTTGTGCACATGCAGATCCTTTAATAAAGGCATGTAAACAATTTGCACCTGCAGTTTAATCAGTCTTAACTTTAAGTCTAGTGACTCAGACATGTGATGCTATTGAGGCAGATGAGTCATGCCCAATAACAAACAGTTAAGAGACAGCACATAATGATTAACTATTTAACTACATATCAACACATGTCATGTTAGTTACTTGCTGGACACAGCTCCCGTGCTCTGGTAGGGGTTGTGTGATGAAATTTTGATAATTGACATATTGCACTGAAAGTATACTGACTCCCTCCAAAACTTTAAATGTTTGTCCAAAAAACTAAACCTATAAACTATTTGATGGCTGGTGTCGGGGCATGATGAATGGATGAGAGGACTCTGGGTATTGGACACAAACATCAAAAAAACATTGCCCAAAGTACTCATTAGACAGCAGAGTATATAACTAGAAGTCTTGCTTAAAGACAGAAAATACAATGCGAGAGGTAAATAAGAATAATATGTCAGAGTAGCCTCTAGTCCTAGAAGACATAAAAGACACTACGATGCAGGAGTAGCCTCTACCAGACATAAATGACAATACTATACAGGAGTAGCCACTAGCGCTAAAAGACATAAATTATACTACTATGCAGGAGTAGCCTCTAGCGCTAGCAGACATAAATGACAATACTATGCAGGAGTAGCCGCTAGCACTAACATACATAAATTATACTACTATGCAGGAGTAGCCTCTAGCGCTAACAGACATAAATTATACTACTATGCAGGAGTAGCCTCTAGCGCTAACAGACATAAATTATACTACTATGCAGGAGTAGCCTCTAGCGCTAACAGACATAAATTATACTACTATGCAGGAGTAGCCTCTAGCGCTAACAGACATAAATTATACTACTATGCAGGAGTAGCCTCTAGCAGACATAAATGACAATACTATGCAGGAGTAGCCTCTATAACTAACAGACATAAATTATACTACTATGCAGTAGTAGCCTCTAGCAGACATAAATGACAATACTATGCAAGAGTAGACTCTATCACTAACAGACATAAATTATACTACTATGCAGTAGTAGCCTCTAGCAGACATAAATGACAATACTATGCAGGAGTAGCCTCTAGCAGACATAAATGACACTACTATGCAGGAGTAGTCTCAAGCACTAACAGACATAAATGACACTACTATGCAGGAGTAGTCTCAAGCACTAACAGACATAAATGACACTACTATGCAGGAGTAGTCTCTAGCACTAACAGACATAAATTACAATACTATGCAGGAGTAACCTCTAGCGCTAACAGACATAAATTACACTACTATGCAGGAGTAGACTCTAGCACTAACAGACATAAATTACACTTCTATGCAGGAGTAGCCTCTAGCAGACATAAATGACAATAATATGCAGGAGTAGCCTCTAGCGCTAACAGACATAAATGACACTACTATGCAGGGGTAGTCTCTAGTGCTAACAGACATAAATGACACTACTATGCAGGAGTAGCCTCTAGCAGGCATAAATTAGACTACTATGCAGGAGTAGTCTCTAGCGCTAACAAACATAAATGACACTACTATGCAGGAGTAGCCTCTAGCGCTTACAGACATAAATGACACTACTATGCAGGAGTAGTCTCTAGTGCTAGCAGACATAAATGACAGTACTATGCAGGAGTAGCCTATAGCGCTAACAGACATAAATTACACTACTATGGAGGAGTAGACTCTAGCGCTAACAGACATAAAAGACACTACTATGCTGGAGTAGTCTCTAGCGTGAACAGACATAAATGACACTACTATGCAGGAGTAGCCTCTAGCGCTAGCAGACATAAATTATACTTCTATGCAGGAGTAGCCTCTAGCACTAGCAGACATAAATTATACTACTATGCAGGAGTAGCCTCTAGCACTAGCAGACATAAATTATACTACTATGCAGTAGTAGCCTCTAGCGCTAGCAAACATAAATTATACTACTATGCAGGAGTAGCCTCTAGCAGACATAAATGACACTACTATGCAGGAGTAGCCTCTAGCACTAACAGACATAAATGACACTACTATGCAGGAGTAGCCTCTAGCTCTAAAAGACATAAATTATACTACTATGCAGGAGTAGCCTCATGACACTACTATGCAGGAGTAGTCTCTAGCGCTAACAGACATAAATTACATTACTATGCAGGAGTAGCTCTAGCACTAGCAGACATAAATGACAATATTATGCCGAAGTATTCTCTAGTGCTAACAGACATAAATTACACTACTATGCAGGAGTAGTCTCTAGCAGACATAAATGACACTACTATGCAGGAGTAGTCTCTAGCGCTAACAGACATAAATTACACTACTATGCAGGAGTAGCCTCTAGCAGTAGTAAACATAAATTACACTACTATGCAGGAGTAGTCTCTAGTGCTAACAGAGATAAATGACACTACTATGCAGGAGTAATCTCTAGCAGACAATTTATACTACTATGCAGGAGTAGTCTCTAGCGCTAACAGACATAAATGACACTACTATGCAGGAGTAGTCTCTAGCAGACTTAAATTATACTACTATGCAGGAGTAGTCTCTAGCGCTAACAGACATAAATTACACTACTATGCAGGAGAAGTCTCTAGCAGACATAAATTACAATAGTATGCAGGAATAGTCTCTAGCACTAACAGACATAAATTACACTACTAAGCAGGAGTAGTCTCTAGCAGACATAAATGACAATACTATGCAGGAGTAGTCTCTAGCACTAACAGACATAAATTACACTACTATGCAGGAGTAGTCTCTAGCATACATAAATGACAATACTATGCAGGAGTAGTCTCTAGCGTTAACAGACATAAATGACACTACTATGCTGGAGTAGCCTCTAGCACTTACAGACATAAATTATACTACTATGCAGGAGTAGCCTCTAGCAGACATAAATGACACTACTATGCAGGAGTAGCCTCTAGCACTTACAGACATAAATTATACTACTATGCAGGAGTAGCCTCTAGCAGACATAAATGACACTACTATGCAGGAGTAGCCTCTAGCGCTAACAGACATAAATGACACTACTATGCAGGAGTAGTCTCTAGCAAACATAAATGACACTACTATGCAGGAGTAGCCTCTAGCAGACATAAATGACAATACTATGCAGGAGTATCCTCTAGCAGACTTAAATGACAATTCTATGCAGGAGTAGCCTCTAGCAGACATAAATGACAATACTATGCAGGAGTAGGCTCTAGCAGACATAAATGACAATACTATGCAGGAGTAGGCTCTCGCAGAAGTAAATTACATTACTATGCAGGAGTAGCTTCTACCACTAACAGACATAAATTACACTACTATGCAGGAGTAGTCTCTAGCACTAACAGACATAAATGACAATACTATGCAGGAGTAGCCTCTAGCACTAACAGACATAAATGACACTACTATGCAGGAGTAGCCTCTAGCAGACCTAAATGACACTACTATGCAGGAGTAGGCTCTAGCAGACATAAATTATAATACTATGCAGGAGTAGGCTCTCGCAGAAGTAAATTACATTACTATGCAGGAGTAGCTTCTACCACTAACAGACATAAATTACACTACTATGCAGGAGTAGTCTCTAGCACTAACAGACATAAATGACACTACTATGCAGGAGTAGCCTCTAGCACTAACAGACATAAATGACACTACTATGCAGGAGTAGCCTCTAGCAGACCTAAATGACACTACTATGCAGGAGTAGGCTCTAGCAGACATAAATTATAATACTATGCAGGAGTAGCCTCTAGCACTAACAGACACAAATGACACTACTATGCAAGAGTAGCCTCTAGCAGACATTAATGACACTACTATGCAGGAGTAGGCTCTAGCAGACATAAATTATAATACTATGCAGGAGTAGCCTCTAGCACTAACAGACACAAATGACACTACTATGCAAGAGTAGCCTCTAGCACTAACAGACATAAATGACACTACTATGCAGGAGTAGTCTCTAGCAGACATAAATGACACTACTATGCAGGAGTAGTCTCTAGCAGACATAAATGACACTACTATGCAGGAGTAGCCTCTAGCGCTAACAGACCTAAATGACAATACTATGCAGGAGTAGCCTCTAGCAGACATACATTATAATACTATGCAGGAGTAGCCTCTAACACTAACAGACATAAATGACACTACTATGCAGGAGTAGCCTCTAGCAAACATAAATGACACTACTATGTAGGAGTAGCCTCTAGCAGACATAAATTATATTACTATGCAGGAGTAGCCTCTAGCACTAACAGACATAAATTATACTACTATGCAGGAGTAGCCTCTAGCGCTAACAGACATAAATGACACTACTATGCAGGAGTAGTCTCTAGCAGACATAAATTATATTACTATGCAGGAGTAGCCTCTAGCACTAACAGACATAAATTATACTACTATGCAGGAGTAGCCTCTAGCACTAACAGACATAAATGACAATACTATGCAGGAGAAGTCTTTAGCAGACATAAATTATATTACTATGCAGGAGTAGCCTCTAGCACTAACAGACTTAAATTATACTACTATGCAGGAGTAGCCTCTATCACTAGCAGACATAAATGACACTACTATGCAGGAGTAGTCTCTAGCAGACATAAATTATATTACTATGCAGGAGTAGCCTCTAGCGCTAACAGACATAAATGACACTACTATGCAGGAGTAGTCTCTAACAGACATAAATTATATTACTATGCAGGAGTAGCCTCTAGCACTAACAGACATAAATTATACTACTATGCAGGAGTAGCCTCTATCACTAGCAGACATAAATGACACTACTATGCAGGAGTAGCCTCTAGCGCTAACAGACATAAATGACACTACTATGCAGGAGTAGGCTCTAGCAGACATAAATTATATTACTATGCAGGAGTAGCCTCTAGCACTAACAGACATAAATTATACTACTATGCAGGAGTAGCCTCTAGCACTAACAGACATAAATGACAGTACTATGCAGGAGTAGCCTCTAGCGCTAACAGACATAAATGACAATACTATGCAGGAGTAGCCTCTAGCAGACATACATTATAATACTATGCAGGAGTAGCCTCTAGCACTAACAGACATAAATGACACTACTATGCAGGAGTAGCCTCTATCACTAGCAGACATAAATGACAATACTATGCAGGAGTAGCCTCTAGCAGACACAAATGACACTACTATGCAGGAGTTGCCTCTAGCACTAGCAGACATAAATGACACTACTATGCAGGAGTAGCCTCTAGCACTAGCAGACATAAATGACACTACTATGCAGGAGTAGCCTCTAACACTAGCAGACATAAATGACACTACTATGCAGGAGTAGTCTCTATCACTAGCAGACATAAATGACACTACTATGCAGGAGTAGCCTCTAGCACTAGCAGACATAAATGACACTACTATGCAGGAGTAGCCTCTAGCACTAACAGACATAAATTATACTACTATGCAGGAGTAGCCTCTAGCACTAACAGACATAAATGACAATACTATGCAGGAGTAGCCTCTAGCGCTAACAGACATAAATGACAATACTATGCAGGAGTAGCCTCTAGCAGACATACATTATAATACTATGCAGGAGTAGCCTCTAGCACTAACAGACATAAATGACACTACTATGCAGGAGTAGCCTCTATCACTAGCAGACATAAATGACAATACTATGCAGGAGTAGCCTCTAGCAGACATAAATGACACTACTATGCAGGAGTAGCCTCTAGCACTAGCAGACATAAATGACACTACTATGCAGGAGTAGCCTCTAGCACTAGCAGACATAAATGACACTACTATGCAGGAGTAGCCTCTAGCAGACATAAATGACACTACTATGCAGGAGTAGCCTCTAGCACTAACAGACATAAATTATACTACTATGCAGGAGTAGTCTCTAGCGCTAGCAGACTATGTAGTGAACCAGCCTCCAGTTCTGCCGTCCCCATTGACCCTGCAATAACCCGGGTTTTAGCGCTGGTGGAAAAGGGATATTAATGATCTGTGAACGAACAGCTATATAAGATATCATTGCCACCTAATCACATCAGAGGGGTAACTTAAGACTCCATTATTTAGTGGTCAATTATAGAGAATACACAGGTTTTATTCATATGAACAAATGAGAAAGTGATAATTACAGTATAGGAACTAGGAATATACGATTAGGTTTTCACCAGTGAAATTAACAACAGGAAACTTAATATTACACCTATACCACTGATTGCTAAGTATAAATCATAGAACAGATAAGACTATACATATTCTAGTATCATAATTTGCCGATCTAGTCAGACAGAAGAGTTGTCAGACTCCCTGAGAAGTGTGTGAACTGCAACATTGTAACAATGATTAGATATGATTCTATTAGAAGTAACACTACGGGCCAAATGTAATAGGTAGTCTGTTTTAGTAACAGTACAAACTCGCACCTTTAAAAAGTGCGAGTTTGTACTGAAACTCACAAATTCAATAGCCTGCGAACTTTTCAGCTCGAGGCTACTGCATTTGCGAGTTTAGGCGATTATAGGACTATGTAAACTGACACCTTTTAATGCGAGTAGCATTAAAAGGTGCGAGTTTTAGAGAAGCCATCACAGATCAGTGAGATCCGTGATGGCTTCTGTGTGTGTTTAAAAAAAAAAAGTGCACCCCCTCCCCAAAAGCCTTGCCAGCCGCGGGCTTTATAAAGCCTGTTCTGGTTCTAAAAATACAGGGGCCAAAATGCGTAGGGGGCCCCTGTATATTAAGAACCAGCACAGGGCTTTGTTGAGCTGGTCCTGGTTCTGAAAAATCAGGGGACAAAACGAGTAGGGGTCCCCTGAAAATTCCAAAACCAGCACCGAACTCTGTCTAGCGGGGGGATAATGCCACAGCCAGGGAAAACCTTTCACCGGTTTCCCCGGCCAAAGCATTATCCCTGACCGCTAGTCAGTCCAGGCCGGGGATCCCTGGGGAGTTGGGTACCCCCCCAATAAAGGGGTACCCCTCTCCAGGGTACCCCAGGCCTAGACTGATAGCTCGGGGCTATCCCCGGCACCCTATGGCCGTGGGTGCCGGGTTGATAGTGTTAGTGTAAAGTGTAAAAATAAAGTTTCCATATTGTCTTTAGTTGTAGAACCACAAGTACCAGCAAGCCTCCCCTGCATGCTGGTATTTGGAGAACCACAAATACCAGCATTCGGGGCATTACGGGCCCGCTGGCACTTGTAGTTCCACAACTAAAGAAATATGTAAATAAACAAACATACACCGTGAAAGTAAAATTTTAATAAAACATACATGCACACACACTCACACTAACACTCACACATACTCACCTAGTATCCGAAGTAATCCATAGGGGTACCTGAAATAAAAAATCCATACTCACCTCTCCTATGCGTCGATCGCGTCCACTTGTCCAAGTAGGCAATCCAGGGGTTAAAATAACAAACACGCAAAAAACCCGATCCATGCGGACTGAGCAAAGGTATGTGTGTAAATGACCGGGGCACACGTGTGCCCCGTCAGTGAAGGGGCCGCCAGCCAATCAGGGAGCATCTCCGTCGGAGCAGCTCCCTGATTGGCTGAATGCGGCCAGCCTGTGTCTCCCATAGACTTCTATGGTGAGAAATCCCCATTGAAGTCTATGGTGGGAACCGCTACACTAGTCAACCCAGGACAGGGATCCCTGGGGAGCTGGGGCCCCCCCCAAAATAAAGGGGTTCCCCTCTCCAGGGCACCCCAGGCCTAGGGTGATAACCCGGGGCTATCCCCGACACTCCTGGAGTGGTGGGTGCCAGGTTGATTTTTGTAAAAGTGTAGTGCAAATTAAAGAGTTAAAATATTGTCTTTTGCAGTAGAACTACAGGCCCTAGCAAGCTTCCCCACAAGCTGGTACTTGGAGAACCACAAGTACCAGCATTTGGGGCATTATGGGCCCGCTGGTACCTGTAGTTCTACTGCAAAAGAAATATATATTTTTTAAAAAGACACACTATCTCATATACTCACCTATGTATCCCTGTAGCCCATCGGTCCTCTTCTTCAGTAGAATCCATAGGGTACCTGTTAAAAAAAAAAAAACATACTCACCTCCTCCTATGCGTTGATCACGTCCTCTTCATTCCAAAGTAGGCAATCCATGGTCTTGGCAAAACAAAAAAACAGAAATACGTGAACCCCTCAGTACTACCCGAGTGATGGCTCATCATTGGCATTTCACATTGGCTGAGAAAGGCGAGCCTTCCGCCTCTCAGCCAATGAAACGGTCCCACCATTCACTTTAAAGATGGCCACTGTGAGCCACGTCATTACCCAGCCCACTTAGCTGGCTTATGTAAGCCAGTGTGAGGCAGCGGCAGCCATCATTGAAGTGAATGGTGGGACCGTGTCGTTGGCTGAGAGGCAGAATGCTCACCTCTCTCAGCCAATGAGCGCTTAGCACCGGGACTTCTATAGTGAAATCTCGCCGCTAAGCTGTCATTCAGCACCCACTGCTCCAGGGGTGCCGGGGATAGCCCCGAGCTAGCAGCCTAGGACTGGGGTGCCCTGGAGAGAGGGACCCCTTTATTGGGGGAGTCCCCAGCTCCCCAGGGATCTCTGGCTTGGGCTGACTAGCGGTCAGGGGTAATGCTTTGATTGGGCAACCCAGTGAAAGGGCTCCCCTGGCTGTGGCATTACTCCCTTGCTAGAAAGGGGCCATTTTTCCCCCTGTATTTCCAGAACCAGGACCGGCTTAGAGCCCAGTGCTGGTTGGCTAAATACAGGGGACCCCTAAATCATTTGTCGCCTGTATTTTGGCAACCAGGACTGGCTCTGATTAGCCTGGCGCAGGTTGTGCTTAATGTAGGGGACCCCTACGTCATTTGTAACCTGTATTTAGCACAACCAGCACTGGTGCTCCAAAGCCTGGCGCGGTTTGTGCTGTGGGGGCATGTCATTTTTTTTTTATATTACACATATTCATGTTTTAACAGATGCATGGATGGATATTACTGATACATCCATGCATCTGTGTCTTATTGATTTGATTTTTTAAGGCGCATGTCCAACGCCAGTGAGTCCCTCTGTCGCCCGCTAATGCTCCTGTGCACGGTCTCATTGCTGCCACTGCTCTGCACCTCCACTGCTGCTACTGGCCCACACACCTGCAGCCTGACCCCACAGTCATCTCTCCCTCTGCAGCCCCAAAACACCTCCTGTGTGCTGTCCACTCCGCCACCCGTGCTAGTGTACCTACTTGTTGTCCTTCTGCCCTGCGGGTGGCCGGGTTTGCATCTCAAAACCCTGACGGTTAATAAATTATAAAAAAGCAATGAAATACCATAGACAAAAAACCTTACGGTTTTACATGTCCCATTAAGGCTTCTTAGACATGATCTGAAATTTCACAAAACTTACTGAATTTCTGCCACTCAAACTTAACAGAGGCAATGAAATTCTGATCATTAAGGCTAATGCCTCAGTGGACGTGTTCCTTACGCAATACAGATATGGTATGCCATCACAACCTGTGGTTAACTGCAGATTCAGCACTCTCACAGAGTGAGATTGCGGTCACTCACAAAATGGTGGAGCTAGTAATTCATAGAATTGTGTGCTCATTGGAATACACACATGCAGTCTATGCAACTGAGGGCTGAGCAGTTATGTGGCTCCCACATCCCACTCAGTGCCCACAATCTGCTTCACTGAGCGGACCATTTCTGTGTGCACTAATAGCCATCTCCCAGTCACCGCACAGGAATGCCCATCATTTTTCTGCCCCCTTTCTGATACCGTCTGTCCCAATCACAACAATGCATCTGTGTAATGCATGCGCCGTAAGAGGTTTCAGAATTTCCGCACATGCGCAGTTGCAAATAACTACGTGACCATCGACACTGTGTGCAGATTGCGTGCCTCTCAGTGTCTGGCCCTGGGCACCCCCAGAGCCCGGCTTCCCTGTAACTGACATCGACACTGATTGCCCCTCACAATCTGGCCCTGGGCACCCACAGAGCCTGGCTTCCCTGAAACCGACATCAACACTGTGTGCCCCTCAGAATCTGGCCCTGGGCACCCCCAGAGCCCGGCTTCCCTGTTACTGACATCGACACTTTCAATTCAAACGCACGGTACCCAGAGCCGTAACTAGGGTAGTGCGACCAGTGCCATGGCACAGGGCACCACAGGGCAGGGGGCGTTGTTTGGGCCTGTCAGTTTTCCTGCTTATTATCATTCTCACTTGTAGCTTCCTCTTCTTTTATCCCCAGCATCTCCTGGCCTCCCCTATCTCTTCCCTGGCCCTTCCCCATGAGGCCATGGCCCTCTCTCAGGTGCGCTATATTATGTCCCTATTTATCCCCAGCATCTCCTTATCTCCTCTATCTCTTCCCTGGCCCTTCCCCATGAGGCCATGGCCCTCTCTCAGGTGCGCTATATTATGTCCCTATTTATCCCCAGCATCTCCTGGCCTCCCCTATCTCTTCCCTGGCCCTTCCCCATGAGGCCATGGCCCTCTCTCAGGTGCATTATGTCCCTATTTATCCCCAGCATTTCCTGGCCTCTCCTATCTCTTCCCTGGCCCTTCCCCATGAGGCCATGGCCCTCTCTCAGGTGCGCTATATTATGTCCCTATTTATCCCTAGCATCTCCTGGCCTCCCCTATCTCTTCCCTTGCCCTTCCCCATGAGGCCATGGCCCTCTCTCAGGTGCGCAGTATATTATGTCCCTATTTATCCCCAGCATTTCCTGGCCTCCCCTATCTCTTCCCTGGCCCTTCCCCATGAGGCCATGGCCCTCTCTCAGGTGCACTATATTATGTCCCTATTTATCCCCAGCATCTCCTGGCCTCCCCTATCTCTTCCCCATGAGGCCATGGCCGTTTTTATGTCCCTATTAAAAAATGTGGGGGGGGTGCCAATGCTCTCTCTGGCACAGGGCACCAAAAAGTCTAGTTACAGCTCTGTCGGTACCCACAGTGTATTGGAAATGTTCCTGCGTGGTGGCTATTCAGACGCTCAGAGATGTATCGTTTAATGGGCGTATTATGGACATATTATTATTGTCTAATGGGCGTATTATGGACATATTACTATTGTCTAGTGGGCATATTATGGACGTATTATTATCGTTTAATGGGCGTATTATGGACGTATTATTATAGTCTAATGGGCGTATTATGGACGTATTATTATCGTCTAATGGGCGTATTATGGACGTATTATTATCGTCTAATGGGCGTATTATGGACGTATTATTAACGTCTAATGGGCGTATTATGGACGTATTATTATCGTCTAATGGGCGTATTATGGACGTATTATTATCGTTTAATGGGCGTATTATGGACGTATTATTATCATCTAATGGGCGTATTATGGACGTATTATTATAGTCTAATGGGCGTATTATGGACGTATTATTATCTTGTAATGGGCGTATTATGGACGTATTATTAACGTCTAATGGGCGTATTATGGACGTATTATTATCGTCTAGTGGGCGTATTATGGACGTATTATTATCGTTTAATGGGCGTATTATGGATGTATTATTATCGTCTAGTGGGCGTATTATGGACATATTATTATCGTCTAATGGGCGTATTATGGATGTATTATTATCTTTCAATGGTTGTATTATGAACGTATTATTATCATCTAATGGGCGTATTATGGACGTATTATTATAGTCCAATGGAAATGTTCCTGCGTGGTGGCTATTCAGACGCTCAGAGATGTATCATTTAATGGGCGTATTATTGACATATTATTATCGTCTAATGGGCGTATTATGGACATATTATTATCGTCTAATGGGCGTATTATGCACATATTATTATCGTCTAATGGGCGTATTATGGACGTATTATTATAGTCTAATGGGCGTATTATGGACGTATTATTATCGTCTAATGGGCGTATTATGGACATATTATCGCCTAATGGGTATATTATGGACATATTATTATCGTCTAATGGGCATATTATGGACGTATTATTATCGTCTAATGGGCGTATTATGGACGTATTATTATCGTCTAATGGGCGTATTATGGACGTATTATTATCATCTAATGGGCATATTATGGACGTATTACTATCGTCTAATGGGCGTATTATGGACGTATTACTACCGTCTAATGGGCGTATTATGGGAGTTTCACGGGCATGATGCAGAAGTGGTTATGGATATTTAATCGCTTACATTGGAGGCCATACTCTGAAGGAGTTTATGAACTTATGACATACATGCCCCCCACCCTCACCCCACCCATGGAACACCCAGGAGGCTCTTGAAAATCAGGTGGCACTCCCAGTCACCCGGATTGGGGCCACCTGGCCTCTCAGGATTGCATAGCGAGGGGCGGGGCTACGATGATGTGATCATGTTATCACACCACCCAGACCCTCCCACCTCCTCCAGGCACCACCCCCCCACAAGGTTTTGTTGTTGTGTCCGATGGTCGTGTCTAAAGACACACAAGGTGTGCTCCCCAGTCCTTCCGCATTCCGAAACACAGCTGTACACCTGGGGAGGGGCTGATATTAGCATAAAGTCTCAGAGGCGCAGTGATGTGGGGTCAGGTAAATGACTGGGGAGGCACTGGCAGTGATGTGCGGTGAGGTAAATGGCTGGGGAGGCACTGGCAGTGATGTGCGGTAAGGTAAATGGCTGGGGAGGCACTGGCAGTGACATGCGGTGAGGTAAATGGCTGGGGAGGCACTGGCAGTGACATGCGGTGAGGTAAATGGCTGGGGAGGCACTGGCAGTGACATGCGGTGAGGTAAATGACTGGGGAGGCACTGGCAGTGATGTGCGGTGAGGTAAATGGCTGGGGAGGCACTGGCAGTGATGTGCGGTGAGGTAAATGGCTGGGAGGCACTGGGAGTGACGTGCGGTGAGGTAAATGGCTGGGGAGGCACTGGCAGTGACATGCAGTGAGGTAAATGGCTGGGGAGGCACTGGCAGTGACGTGCGGTGAGGTACATGGCTGGGGAGGCACTGGCTGGTATCAGAGTTACACATACATATATGAACCTGAGGGTACATGTGGGCATTATACACAAGTGCAGCGGTATATAGTGCTGGAAATTTGGTGTGTGTTGATCAGGGGTGTGTGGAAAAGACAGACAGGGGAGGCAGTAACAGGGGAGGCAGTGACAGGGGAGACAGGGGGGAGGCAGTGACAGGGGGAGGCAGTGACAGGGGGAGGCAGTGACAGGGGGAGGCAGTGACGGGGGAGGCAGTGACGGGGGAGGCAGTGACAGGGGAGGCAGTGACAGGGGGAGGCAGTGACAGGGGGAGGCAGTGACAGGGGGAGGCAGTGAAAGAGGAGGCAGTGAAAGAGGAGGCAGTGACAGGGGAGGCAGTGACAGAGGAGGCAGTAACAGGGGAGGCAGTGACAGGGAGGCAGTGACAGTGACAGGGGAGGCAGTGACAGGGGGAGGCAGTGGCAGGGGGAGGCAGTGGCAGGGGGAGGCAGTGACAGGGGGTGGCAGTGACAGGGGAGGCAGTGACAGGGGGAGGCAGTGACAGGGGAGGCAGTGACAGGGGGGCAGTGACAGGGGAGGCAGTGACAGGGGAAGGCAGGGACAGGGGGAGGCAGGGACAGGGGGAGGCAGGGACAGGGGGAGGCAGGGACAGGGGAGGCAGTGACAGGGGGGCAGTGACAGGGGGGCAGTGACAGGGGGAGGCAGAGACAGGGGAGGCAGTGACAGGGGAGGCAGTGACAGGGGGAGGCAGTGACAGGGGGAGGCAGTGACAGGGGGAGAGGCAGTGACAGGGGAGGCAGTGACAGGGGGAGGCAGTGACAGGGGGAGGCAGTGACAGGGGGCGGCAGTGACAGTGACAGGGGGAGGTAGTGACAGGGGGGTAGTGACAGGGGGAGGCAGTGACAGGGGTAGAGGCAGTGACAGGGGAGGCAGTGACAGAGGAGGCAGTGACAGGGGGAGGCAGTGACAGGGGGAGGCAGTGACAGGGGGAGGCAGTGACAGGGGGAGGCAGTGAAAGGGGGAGGCAGTGACAGAGGAGGCAGTGACAGGGGAGTCAGTGCCTCACCTCCCATACACTTTCTACTCCAAAGTTTTGACTATAAAATGATTAGATTAATACAAAGAGGATATTTATAATATTTTCTTTACATTTTTCTTATAACTTTTATAGTCAAAACTCTGGAGTATTCCCAACTGAGACAGGAAAGGCTCTGCCTCACCCGCCTCACCTGCCTCACCTGCAGCACCTGTCTCACCTGCAGCACCTGCCTCACCTGCCAGACCCGCCTCACATGCAGCACCTGCCTCCCCTGCCAGACCTGCCGCACCTGCCTCACCTGCAGCACCTGCCTCACCTGTCGCACCTGCCTCTCCTGCCTCACCTGCCAGACCTGCAGCACCTGCCTCACCTGCCTCACCTGCAGCACCTGCCTCACCTGCAGCACCTGCCTCACCTGCCGCACCTGCCGCACCTGCCTCACCTGCCTCACCTGCCTCACCCGCGTCACCCGCGTCACCTGACTGCACATCACTGCAGACGCGACTATGGCAAGAGACAGTAAAGTAGTCGCAGCAGCATGCACCTGCAGAATAGTGTGCGGGGAGGGCACAGGGAGAGTAGATTGAGCTGATTGGATGATTACTTGTCCAATTAGATGCATTAATCACCATTCACTGTGAAACTTCTATTTACTGAGATGCAGGGGGTCAGCACAGGGAGCCCGGAGAGGGTCCTGTATTTGGAGTAAGGGGTCCTACTGGCAAATAATACAGTATGTAGGAGACTGTATAACTCCCACCTTATATAAATGACAGAAGTGAAGCTCAGCAAAATATAATTATTATATTTATGTATCTAGAGCAGGTATATTTCACAATAGTACATAATACAGAATACAGGAAACATAATACACATCTCATCGGTTATCTCCTTCTCTCCCCCTGTCCCTCATAAAGTAACCCATAAAATTGTTTCTAAAAAAAACATAAAATCCCAAAAACACATTGCAATAAATGTAGAGTCTACATATGATATAATGCATAATACTGTGACTGCCGGCCTCCTCCCCCCTGGCCTCCTCTTACCAGCCTCCCTTCCAACCTCCTCCCGTGCTGGGGTCTGCTAATCACGTTATCTCCTGAGTCCTGACCTAATGTGGAGCCAAAATCTTATGTGTCTTAAATGGCAAATTTTATGTACATGGTGCCTGTGACACGGGGGAATAACCAGCACATTTTCCATGTGTGTGAAAATGAAAATATAGGGAATCACGTAACTGCTGAGGGTCAGTCTGGGATACCGGTAACTGAATTTAGTGTCAGCGAGGAAAGTCTGCTACTTCATTCTGTACATCTACAGTCTCTCTCTCTCTGCCTATCTCTGCCTCTCTCTCTCTCTCCCTCTCTGCCTATCTCTGCCTCTCTCTCTCTGCCTCTCTCTCTCTCTGCCTCTCTCTTTCTCTCTCTCCCTATCTCTCTCTGCCTGTC
>JAUIMM010001003.1:0-90000 GCA_031769625.1 Taudactylus pleione
CAAAGTCCTGTGCAGTGTCCCAGTCCTAAAGGAGTGCTGTAGTGTTGTCCAGGGGGTGCTCTGTCCATCAGGGGTGCTCCCCCCAAGTGCTAAAAAAATTATATATTTTCTGTGTTTGTGAATTGTGTGCGCAGTAGCCGCACGTGCATCAACAAAGTAGTGCCAAGCGTGCGCCTGTGTCATAAGTAAAGGGCCGGCTGGCTTGACCGTTAAGGGTGCTGTAACCCCCGAAAGTACACTCCAGTCCAAACCAAAAAAAAAATTATTTTCTGTGTTTGTGAATTGTGTGCGCAGTAGCCGCACGTGCATCAACAAAGTAGTGCCAAGCGTGCGCCTGTGTCATAAGTAAAGGGCCGGCTGGCTTGACCGTTAAGGGTGCTGTAACCCCCGAAAGTACACTCCAGTCCAAACCAAAAAAAAATTATTTTCTGTGTTTGTGAATTGTGTGCGCAGTAGCCGCACGTGCATCAACAAAGTAGTGCCAAGCGTGCGCCTGTGTCATAAGTAAAGGGCCGGCTGGCTTGACCGTTAAGGGTGCTGTAACCCCCGAAAGTACACTCCAGTCCAAACCAAAAAAAATATTATTTTCTGTGTTTGTGAATTGTGTGCGCAGTAGTCGCACGTGCATCAACAAAGTAGTGCCAAGCGTGCGCCTGTGTCATAAGTAAAGGGCCGGCTGGCTTGACCGTTAAAGGGTGCTGTAACCCCCAAGTACACTCCAGTCCAAACCAAAAAAAAAATTATTTTCTGTGTTTGTGAATTGTGTGCGCAGTAGCCGCACGTGCATCAACAAAGTAGTGCCAAGCGTGCGCCTGTGTCATAAGTAAAGGGCCGGCTGGCTTGACCGTTAAGGGTGCTGTAACCCCGAAAGTACACTCCAGTCCAAACCAAAAAAAAAATTATTTTCTGTGTTTGTGAATTGTGTGCGCAGTAGCCGCACGTGCATCAACAAAGTAGTGCCAAGCGTGCGCCTGTGTCATAAGTAAAGGGCCGGCTGGCTTGACCGTTAAAGGGTGCTGTAACCCCCGAAAGTACACTCCAGTCCTAACCAAAAAAAAATTATTTTCTGTGTTTGTGAATTGTGTGCGCAGTAGCCGCACGTGCATCAACAAAGTAGTGCCAAGAGTGCGCCTGTGTCATAAGTAAAGGGCCGGCTGGCTTGACCGTTAAGGGTGCTGTAACCCCCGAAAGTACACTCCAGTCCAAACCAAAAAAAAAATTATTTTCTGTGTTTGTGAATTGTGTGCGCAGTAGCCGCACGTGCATCAACAAAGTAGTGCCAAGCGTGCGCCTGTGTCATAAGTAAAGGGCCGGCTGGCTTGACCGTTAAGGGTGCTGTAACCCCCGAAAGTACACTCCAGTCCAAACCAAAAAAAAAATTATTTTCTGTGTTTGTGAATTGTGTGCGCAGTAGCCGCACGTGCATCAACAAAGTAGTGCCAAGCGTGCGCCTGTGTCATAAGTAAAGGGCCGGCTGGCTTGACCGTTAAGGGTGCTGTAACCCCCGAAAGTACACTCCAGTCCAAACCAAAAAAAATATTATTTTCTGTGTTTGTGAATTGTGTGCGCAGTAGTCGCACGTGCATCAACAAAGTAGTGCCAAGCGTGCGCCTGTGTCATAAGTAAAGGGCCGGCTGGCTTGACCGTTAAAGGGTGCTGTAACCCCCAAGTACACTCCAGTCCAAACCAAAAAAAAAATTATTTTCTGTGTTTGTGAATTGTGTGCGCAGTAGCCGCACGTGCATCAACAAAGTAGTGCCAAGCGTGCGCCTGTGTCATAAGTAAAGGGCCGGCTGGCTTGACCGTTAAGGGTGCTGTAACCCCCGAAAGTACACTCCAGTCCAAACCAAAAAAAAAATTATTTTCTGTGTTTGTGAATTGTGTGCGCAGTAGCCGCACGTGCATCAACAAAGTAGTGCCAAGCGTGCGCCTGTGTCATAAGTAAAGGGCCGGCTGGCTTGACCGTTAAGGGTGCTGTAACCCCCGAAAGTACACTCCAGTCCAAACCAAAAAAAAAATTATTTTCTGTGTTTGTGAATTGTGTGCGCAGTAGCCGCACGTGCATCAACAAAGTAGTGCCAAGCGTGCGCCTGTGTCATAAGTAAAGGGCCGGCTGGCTTGACCGTTAAAGGGTGCTGTAACCCCCGAAAGTACACTCCAGTCCAAACCAAAAAAAAAATTATTTTCTGTGTTTGTGAATTGTGTGCGCAGTAGCCGCACGTGCATCAACAAAGTAGTGCCAAGCGTGCGCCTGTGTCATAAGTAAAGGGCCGGCTGGCTTGACCGTTAAAGGGTGCTGTAACCCCCGAAAGTACACTCCAGTCCTAACCAAAAAAAAATTATTTTCTGTGTTTGTGAATTGTGTGCGCAGTAGCCGCACGTGCATCAACAAAGTAGTGCCAAGAGTGCGCCTGTGTCATAAGTAAAGGGCCGGCTGGCTTGACCGTTAAGGGTGCTGTAACCCCCGAAAGTACACTCCAGTCCAAACCAAAAAAAAAATTATTTTCTGTGTTTGTGAATTGTGTGCGCAGTAGCCGCACGTGCATCAACAAAGTAGTGCCAAGCGTGCGCCTGTGTCATAAGTAAAGGGCCGGCTGGCTTGACCGTTAAGGGTGCTGTAACCCCCGAAAGTACACTCCAGTCCAAACCAAAAAAAAAATTATTTTCTGTGTTTGTGAATTGTGTGCGCAGTAGCCGCACGTGCATCAACAAAGTAGTGCCAAGCGTGCGCCTGTGTCATAAGTAAAGGGCCGGCTGGCTTGACCGTTAAGGGTGCTGTAACCCCCGAAAGTACACTCCAGTCCAAACCAAAAAAAATATTATTTTCTGTGTTTGTGAATTGTGTGCGCAGTAGTCGCACGTGCATCAACAAAGTAGTGCCAAGCGTGCGCCTGTGTCATAAGTAAAGGGCCGGCTGGCTTGACCGTTAAAGGGTGCTGTAACCCCCAAGTACACTCCAGTCCAAACCAAAAAAAAAATTATTTTCTGTGTTTGTGAATTGTGTGCGCAGTAGCCGCACGTGCATCAACAAAGTAGTGCCAAGCGTGCGCCTGTGTCATAAGTAAAGGGCCGGCTGGCTTGACCGTTAAGGGTGCTGTAACCCCCAAAGTACACTCCAGTCCAAACCAAAAAAAAATTATTTTCTGTGTTTGTGAATTGTGTGCGCAGTAGCCGCACGTGCATCAACAAAGTAGTGCCAAGCGTGCGCCTGTGTCATAAGTAAAGGGCCGGCTGGCTTGACCGTTAAGGGTGCTGTAACCCCCGAAAGTACACTCCAGTCCAAACCAAAAAAAAAATTATTTTCTGTGTTTGTGAATTGTGTGCGCAGTAGCCACACGTGCATCAACAAAGTAGTGCCAAGCGTGCGCCTGTGTCATAAGTAAAGGGCCGGCTGGCTTGACCGTTAAGGGTGCTGTAACCCCCGAAAGTACACTCCAGTCCAAACCAAAAAAAAAATTATTTTCTGTGTTTGTGAATTGTGTGCGCAGTAGCCACACGTGCATCAACAAAGTAGTGCCAAGCGTGCGCCTGTGTCATAAGTAAAGGGCCGGCTGGCTTGACCGTTAAGGGTGCTGTAACCCCCGAAAGTACACTCCAGTCCAAACCAAAAAAAAAATTATTTTCTGTGTTTGTGAATTGTGTGCGCAGTAGCCGCACGTGCATCAACAAAGTAGTGCCAAGCGTGCGCCTGTGTCATAAGTAAAGGGCCGGCTGGCTTGACCGTTAAGGGTGCTGTAACCCCCGAAAGTACACTCCAGTCCAAACCAAAAAAAAAATTATTTTCTGTGTTTGTGAATTGTGTGCGCAGTAGCCGCACGTGCATCAACAAAGTAGTGCCAAGCGTGCGCCTGTGTCATAAGTAAAGGGCCGGCTGGCTTGACCGTTAAAGGGTGCTGTAACCCCCGAAAGTACACTCCAGTCCAAACCAAAAAAAAATTATTTTCTGTGTTTGTGAATTGTGTGCGCAGTAGCCGCACGTGCATCAACAAAGTAGTGCCAAGAGTGCGCCTGTGTCATAAGTAAAGGGCCGGCTGGCTTGACCGTTAAAGGGTGCTGTAACCCCCGAAAGTACACTCCAGGCCAAACCAAAAAAAAATTATTTTCTGTGTTTGTGAATTGTGTGCGCAGTAGCCGCACGTGCATCAACAAAGTAGTGCCAAGAGTGCGCCTGTGTCATAAGTAAAGGGCCGGCTGGCTTGACCGTTAAAGGGTGCTGTAACCCACAAAGTACACTCCAGTCCAAACCAAAAAAAAAATTATTTTCTGTGTTTAGCCGCACGTATATATCAAATCGATATAACATAAATGGAGGACCAAACTTTCTCCGATAAAAATAAAATAGAGAAAGATCAAGAACCACTTCCTCCTAGTGCTGAAGCTGCTGCCACTAGTCATGACATAGACGATAACATGCCATCAACGTCGTCTGCCAAGGCCGATGCCCAATGTCATAGTAGAGGGCACATACAATCCCAAATGGCAAAGTTCAGGAAAATGACCTTGAAAAAGACATTTAAATCAGCTGAAGAGAAACGTAAACTTGCCAATATGCCATTTACGACACGGAGTGGCAAGGAACGGCTAAGGTCGATCCCTAGTATGTTCATGACTAGTGGTTCAGCTTCACATGACGATGGAAGCCCTCCTCCCACTAAAAAAATCAAAAGAGTTAAGCTGGCAAAAGCACAGCGAAGAACTGTGCTTTCTAAGAAGATATCACAAATCCCCAAGGAGAGTCCAAGTGTGGTGGTGGTTGCGATGCCTGACCTTCCCAGCACTGGACGGGAAGAGGTGGCTCTTTCCACCATTTGCATGCCCCCTGCAAGTGCTGAAAGGAGCACCCACAGTCCACTTGCTGATATGCAAATTGAAGATGTCACTGTTGAAGTACAACAGGATGAGGATACTGGTGTAGCTGGCGCTGAGGAGGAAGTTGGCGAGGAGGATTCTGATGGTGATGTGGTTTGTTTAAATCAGGCTCCGGGGGAGACAGTTGTTGTCCGTGGGATGAAAAAGCCCATCACGGTCATGCCTGGGCAGAAGACCAAACATTCCACCTCTTTGGTCTGGCAATATTTCTATCCAAATCCGGACAACAACTGTCTTGCCATATGTACCATATGTAAAGGTGAAATAAGTAGGGGTAGGGACGTCAACCACCTAGGAACATCCTCCCTTATACGGCACCTGCAGCGCGTTCATAAAAAGTTACTGTCAAGTTCAGAAACTTTGGCTAAGACCGTAAGCAGTCCAGGGACACCTAAATCCCGTTGTCCTGTTGTATCCAAGCGCCTGCAAACCACACCGTCAACTCCCTCCTCGTCAATTTCCTCCTTAGTCAGGATCGGAAGTAGTCCTGCAGGCCATGTCACTGGCATGACTGACTCTCCTATCCGGGATTCCTCTGGAGGATCCTGCATTGCTACGCCTACTGCTGCCGCTGCTGCTGTTGCTGCTGCTGGGAGTCGTTCATCATCCCAGAGAGGAAGTAGGAACACCACTACTTTTACTAAACAATTGACCCTCCAACAGTCCTTAGCGAGGAGGATGAAGTACGACAGCAGTCATCCTGAAGCAAAACGTATAACTGAGGCCTTGACTGCTATGTTGGTGTTAGACGTGCGTCCGGTATCCGCCATTAGTGCAGTGGGATTTAGACAATTGATGGAGGTAGTGTGTCCCCGGTTCCAAATACCGTCTAGATTCCACTTCACTAGGCAGGCGATACCGAGACTGTACAGAAACGTCAGAAAAAGTGTCCTCAGTGTCCTGAAAAATGCCGTTGTACACAATGTCCACTTAACCACGGACATGTGGACAAGTGGAACAGGGCAGACTAAGGACTATATGACTGTGACAGCCCACTGGGTAGATGTATCACCTTACGCAGCAACAGCAGCAGCGTCACCAGTAGCAGCATCTCAGAAACGCCAGCTCGTTACAAGGCAGGCTACGCTGTGTATCACCGGTTTCAGTAAGAGGCACACCGCCGACAACCTCTTAGAGAAACTGAGGGAAATCATCGCCCAGTGGCTTACCCCACTTAGACTCTCCTGGGGATTTGTGATATCTGACAACGCCACCAATATTGTGCGGGCATTACATCTGGGCAAATTCCAGCACGTCCCATGTTTTGCTCACACAATAAACTTGGTGGTGCAGAATTTTCTGAAAAGCGACAGGGGCGTGCAGGAGACGCTTTGGGTGGCCCGAAAAATTTCTGGCCACTTTCGCCATTCAGCGACTGCGTGCCGAAGACTGGAGCGCCAGCAAACACTCTTGAACCTGCCCCGCCATCACCTGAAGCAAGAGGTTGTGACACGGTGGAACTCAACCCTCTATATGCTTCAGAGGATGGAGGAGCAGCAAAAGGCCATACAAGCCTATACATCCACCTATGACATAGGCAAAGGAGGGGGTATGCACCTGACTCAAGCGCAGTGGAGAATGATTTCCGTGTTGTGCAAGGTTCTCCAGCCCTTCGAACTTGCCACACGTGAAGTCAGTTCAGACACTGCCAGCTTGAGTCAGGTCATTCCCCTCATCAGGCTTTTGCAGAAGCAGCTGGAGAAAGTGAAGGAGGAGCTAAGACGGAGCGATTCCGCTCGGCATGTGGGACTTGTGGATGAAGCCCTTCATTCGCTTTGCCAGGATTCCAGGGTGGTCAATCTGTTGAAATCAGACCACTACATTTTGGCCACCGTGCTCGATCCTAGGTTTAAAGCCTATGTGGTGTCTCTCTTTCCGGCCGACACAAGCCTGCAGAGGTGCAAAGACCTGCTGGTGAACACACTGTCAGCTGAAGCGGAACGTGACACGTCAACAGCTCCTTCTTCATTTTCTCCTGCAACTGGGGCTGCCAGGAAAAAACTTAGGTATCCTAAGCAACCCGCTGGCGGTGATGCAGGACAGGCAGGACCAAGTTTGGACATCTGGTCCGGACTGAAGGACCTGGCAACAATTTCTGACATGTCTACTGTCACTGCATATGATACTGTCACCATTGACAGAATGGTGGAGGATTACATCGGTGACAGCATCCAAGTAGGCATGGCAGACAGTCCATACCTGTACTGGCAGGAAAAAGAGGCAATTTGGAGGCCCCTGTACAAACTGGCTCTATTTTACCTGAGTTGCCCCCCCTCCAGTGTGTACTCCGAAAGAGTGTTTAGTGCAGCCGGGAACCTTGTCAGCGAAAGGCGTAGGAGGTTGCTTCCACAGAATGTGGAGAAGATGATGTTCATCAAAATGAATTATCAGCTCTTCCAGGGAGACCAGCCTCCAGAAGGTACAGAGGGACCTGTGGTGGTGGATTCAAGTGGGGACGAGTTAATACTTTGTGAGGATGAGGATGTACACACTGAAGAGGGTGAGGAATCGGTGGATGAGGAGGATGAGGATGACATCTTGCCTCCATAGAGCCAGTTTGTGCAGGGACACATTAATTGCCAGATTGTTTTGTGGGGGCCCAAACGAACCAATCATTTCAGCCACAGTTGTGTGGCAGACCCTGGCGCTGAAATGATTGGTTTGTTAAAGTGTGCATGTCCTGTTTATACAACATAAGGGTGGGTGGGAGGGCCCAAGGACAATTCCATCTTGCACCTCTTTTTTTTCTTTGCATTATGTACAGTTTGGGGCCTAGTTTTTCAAACTGCCATCCTGTCTGCCACTGCAGTTTCACGCCTAGATGGGTCACGTGTTTGTGCCGCCCACTCGTGTCGCTTAGCATAGTCATCCAGCTACCTCGGTGCAACGTTTTGGACATAAAAACACTATTGTGAGGTGTGAGGTGTTCAGAATAGACTGGAAATGAGTGGAAATTAAGGTTATTGAGGTTAATAATAGCATAGGAGCAGAAAAACCTACAAATTCTGTGATTTTAGCTGTTTTTATGCTTTTTTTAAAAAAAATACAGATCCAAAACACAAAACCCAGAACCCAAAACACGGAAGGGTGGTTTTGGCAAAACCAATCCAGATCCAAAACACGAAGAAAGATCCAGATCCAAAACCAAAACACAAAACACGAAAAGTGGCCGGTGCACACCCCTACTACAGGTATAGTAATGGCACCTGCAGGACATAACACATAGGACACAGGGAGACCGATATCTGCATCTACAGGTATAGTAATGGCACCTGCAGGACATAACACATAGGACACAGGGAGACCGATGTCTGCATCTACAGGTATAGTAATGACACCTGCAGGACATAACACATAGGACACAGAGAGACCGACGTCTGCATCTACAGGTATAGTAATGGCACCTGCAGGACATAACACATAGGACACAGGGAGACTGATGTCTGCATCTACAGGTATAGTAATGGCACCTGCAGGACATAACACATAGGACACAGGGAGACCGATATCTGCATCTACAGGTATAGTAATGGCACCTGCAGGACATAACACATAGGACACAGGGAGACCGATGTCTGCATCTACAGGTATAGTAATAGCACCTGCAGTACATAACACATAGGACACAGGGAGACCGATATCTGCATCTACAGGTATAGTAATGGCACCTGCAGGACATAACACATAGGACACAGGGAGACTGATGTCTGCATCTACAGGTATAGTAATGGCACCTGCAGGACATAACACATAGGACACAGGGAGACCGATATCTGCATCTACAGGTATAGTAATGGCACCTGCAGGACATAACACATAGGACACAGGGAGACCGATGTCTTCATCTACAGGTATAGTAATAGCACCTGCAGTACATAACACATAGGACACAGGGAGACCGATATCTGCATCTACAGGTATAGTAATGGCACCTGCAGGACATAACACATAGGACACAGGGAGACCGATGTCTGCATCTACAGGTATAGTAATGGCACCTGCAGGACATAACACATAGGACACAGGGAGACCGATGTCTGCATCTACAGGTATAGTAATGGCACCTGCAGGACATAACACATAGGACACAGGGAGACTGATGTCTGCATCTACAGGTATAGTAATGGCACCTGCAGGACATAACACATAGGACACAGGGAGACTGATGTCTGCATCTACAGGTATAGTAATGGCACCTGCAGGACATAACACATAGGACACAGAGAGACCGACGTCTGCATCTACAGGTATAGTAATGACACCTGCAGGACATAACACATAGGACACAGGGAGACTGATGTCTGCATCTACAGGGATAGTAATGGCACCTGCAGGACATAACACATAGGACACAGGGAGACTGATGTCTGCATCTACAGGTATAGTAATGGCACCTGCAGGACATAACACATAGGACACAGGGAGACTGATGTCTGCATCTACAGGTATAGTAATGGCACCTGCAGGACATAACACATAGGACACAGGGAGACTGATGTCTGCATCTACAGGTATAGTAATGGCACCTGCAGGACATAACACATAGGACACAGGGAGACTGATGTCTGCATCTACAGGTATAGTAATGGCACCTGCAGGACATAACACATAGGACACAGGGAGACCGATATCTGCATCTACAGGTATAGTAATGGCACCTGCAGGACATAACACATAGGACACAGGGAGACTGATGTCTGCATCTACAGGTATAGTAATAGCACCTGCAGGACATAACACATAGGACACAGAGAGACCGACGTCTGCATCTACAGGTATAGTAATGACACCTGCAGGACATAACACATAGGACACAGGGAGACTGATGTCTGCATCTACAGGTATAGTAATGGCACCTGCAGGACATAACACATAGGACACAGGGAGACTGATGTCTGCATCTACAGGTATAGTAATGGCACCTGCAGGACATAACACATAGGACACAGGGAGACCGATATCTGCATCTACAGGTATAGTAATGGCACCTGCAGGACATAACACATAGGACACAGGGAGACTGATGTCTGCATCTACAGGTATAGTAATAGCACCTGCAGTACATAACACATAGGACACAGGGAGACCGATATCTGCATCTACAGGTATAGTAATGGCACCTGCAGGACATAACACATAGGACACAGGGAGACCGATATCTGCATCTACAGGTATAGTAATGGCACCTGCAGGACATAACACATAGGACACAGGGAGACTGATGTCTGCATCTACAGGTATAGTAATGGCACCTGCAGGACATAACACATAGGACACAGGGAGACCGATGTCTGCATCTACAGGTATAGTAATGGCACCTGCAGGACATAACACATAGGACACAGGGAGACTGATGTCTGCATCTACAGGTATAGTAATGGCACCTGCAGGACATAACACATAGGACACAGGGAGACTGATGTCTGCATCTACAGGTATAGTAATGGCACCTGCAGGACATAACACATAGGACACAGAGAGACCGACGTCTGCATCTACAGGTATAGTAATGACACCTGCAGGACATAACACATAGGACACAGGGAGACTGATGTCTGCATCTACAGGTATAGTAATGGCACCTGCAGGACATAACACATAGGACACAGGGAGACTGATGTCTGCATCTACAGGTATAGTAATGGCACCTGCAGGACATAACACATAGGACACAGGGAGACCGATATCTGCATCTACAGGTATAGTAATGGCACCTGCAGGACATAACACATAGGACACAGGGAGACTGATGTCTGCATCTACAGGTATAGTAATAGCACCTGCAGTACATAACACATAGGACACAGGGAGACCGATATCTGCATCTACAGGTATAGTAATGGCACCTGCAGGACATAACACATAGGACACAGGGAGACTGATGTCTGCATCTACAGGTATAGTAATGGCACCTGCAGGACATAACACATAGGACACAGGGAGACCGATGTCTGCATCTACAGGTATAGTAATGGCACCTGCAGGACATAACACATAGGACACAGGGAGACTGATGTCTGCATCTACAGGTATAGTAATGGCACCTGCAGGACATAACACATAGGACACAGGGAGACTGATGTCTGCATCTACAGGTATAGTAATGGCACCTGCAGGACATAACACATAGGACACAGGGAGACCGATGTCTGCATCTACAGGTATAGTAATGGCACCTGCAGGACATAACACATAGGACACAGGGAGACCGATGTCTGCATCTACAGGTATAGTAATGGCACCTGCAGGACATAACACAAAGGACACAGGGAGACTGATGGCTGCATCTACAGGTATAGTAATGGCACCTGCAGGACATAACACAAAGGACACAGGGAGACTGATGGCTGCATCTACAGGTATAGTAATGGCACCTGCAGGACATAACACATAGGACACAGGGAGACCGATGTCTGCATCTACAGGTATAGTAATGGCACCTGCAGGACATAACACATAGGACACAGGGAGACCGATGTCTGCATCTACAGGTATAGTAATGGCACCTGCAGGACATAACACAAAGGACACAGGGAGACTGATGGCTGCATCTACAGGTATAGTAATGGCACCTGCAGGACATAACACATAGGACACAGGGAGACCGATGTCTGCATCTACAGGTATAGTAATGGCACCTGCAGGACATAACACATAGGACCCAGGGAGACTGATGTCTGCATCTACAGGTATAGTAATGGCACCTGTAGGATATAGCACATAGGACCCAGGGAGACTGATGTCTGCATCTACAGGTATAGTAATGGCACCTGCAGGACATAACACATAGGACACAAAGAGACTGATGTCTGCATCTACAGGTATAGTAATGACACCTGCAGGACATAACACATAGGACACAAAGAGACTGATGTCTGCATCTACAGGTATAGTAATGACACCTGCAGGACATAACACATAGGACACAGGGAGACTGATGTCTGCATCTACAGGTATAGTAATGGCACCTGCAGGACATAACACATAGGACACAGGGAGACTAGTGACTGCATCTACAGGTATAGCAACGGCACCTGCAGGACATAGCACATTGGACACAGGGAGACTGATGTCTGCATCTACAGGTATAGTAATGACACCTGCAGGACATAACACATAGGACACAAAGAGACTGATGTCTGCATCTACAGGTATAGTAATGACACCTGCAGGACATAACACATAGGACACAGGGAGACTGATGTCTGCATCTACAGGTATAGTAATGGCACCTGCAGGACATAACACATAGGACACAGGGAGACTAATGACTGCATCTACAGGTATAGCAACGGCACCTGCAGGACATAGCACATTGGACACAGGGAGACTGATGTCTGCATCTACAGGTATAGTAATGGCACCTGCAGGACATAACACATAGGACACAGGGAGACCGATGTCTGCATCTACAGGTATATTAATGGCACCTGCAGGACATAACACATAGGACACACGGAGACCGATGTCTGCATGTACAGGTATAGTAATGACACCTGCAGGACATAACACATAGGACACAGGGAGACTGATGTCTGCATCTACAGGTATAGTAATAGCACCTGCAGGACATAACACATAGGACACAGGGAGACTGATGTCTGCATCTACAGGTATAGTAATGGCACCTGCAGGACATAACACATAGGACACAGGGAGACCGATGTCTGCATCTACAGGTATAGTAATGGCACCTGCAGGACATAACACATAGGACACAGGGAGACCGATGTCTGCATGTACAGGTATAGTAATGACACCTGCAGGACATAACACATAGGACCCAGGGAGACTGATGTCTGCATCTACAGGTATAGTAATGGCGCCTGCAGGACATAGCACATAGGACCCAGGGAGACTGATGTCTGCATCTACAGGTATAGTAATGGCGCCTGCAGGACATAACACATTGGACACAAAGAGACTGATGTCTGCATCTACAGGTATAGTAATGGCACCTGCAGGACATAACACATAGGACACAGGGAGACTGATGTCTGCATCTACAGGTATAGTAATGGCACCTGCAGTACTGCACATCGCACATAGGACGTATTACACAGACTCTTATCATACTTATATATCTTCTTTCATCACGTACAGTTTTTCTTACAAAGTAAAGAAATGTTCTTTATTTACTGTGGTCTCAGTTGCACCAAAACCCTGGAGCTTGGACCTGATAGGCAAGGCCATCAATCTATAGAGGGCATTGCCTAACAGAAGCCTATGGAGCTGATTCAGACCTGGACGCTAGATGCGTTCACTCGCACGATGCATATGCAAATTGCGTAGGCAGGGCAATCGCACAGCAAGGCAATAGCATGCCCACTATGTCTTAGAGTGCGATCGCATTGTGTATGCTGATGCGCAAGATACCCTCTTGCATACGTCATCTCCAGGAAGTGTATGCACCCATCGGTACATCGGGTAACATCGGATGCGATCGCAGCACTTGAGGTTGGCCATACCCTGCCGCAAGCACTGAGATTACTTCAGTGTAAAAATCAGACAGGTGACGTGTACTATGATGCTGCCTTTTAATTATGCACACCTCTGTAATGGCGTTGGGACGCTCAGGCACGCCTGTGTTCGCACCTCCACTCCCCCGTTATTAATGGCCAGCCCCTGTCACCACCCACAAACGGCTTCTCCTGTCACTCACTCTGCTGGGCAATCTATGCGCAGCGAGCGAATTCATTCTGATCTTTTGCTATGGTTTGAGCACACGCACTGCGATGCATGCACAGAAAAAAATCGGCCAGTTACGAGCGTTCGCATCTTAGCAAGCGGGTCCGAATCAGCTCCTATGGACTTGCTTTCTGAGATTTTCCTGGGGTTCAGTCCCTTAGGATTCCCCCTCCCAGGGTCCCCCGCAGTTTGCACATGCGCTGGGCAATGGGCGAGCATGTGCAGAAGGACTTCTGGGTCCCACACCACAAAGGACAGCTTTAAATATTCATGCATACTGCATTAATAAACGCTGGTATGCATGGGATCAGTGGCAGAATACATTGCATCCAAATTGTGATGCTTAATGCATCCCGACCATTAGCAGGGACACTGGGCCTGATTCAGAGCCGGACACTGTGACCACCCACAGCTATAGCGAATGGCCAAAATTATGGTCGTGATGGTCAAGACCATCGCGACCATCGGGCTTACGACGAGACCCTTGCGGTAGGGTCTCGTGGCCGCAAGCCCTGGAGTGCTTTTGGCTCTATCAGAGCCAAAAGCACTCCCACTGACATCACTAGTGATGTCAGTGGGGCTGGCCCCAGACGGTAGGCGTTCCCATGGGAACGCCTCCATCTGGGCAGCCACGCCCCCGGCATGCCCACCTAAGGGGGCGTGCTGTCACTCACCATCGACAGCATGCCCCCTTTGGTGCGAGACCCATAACGACGGCTTGGCCGTCGTTATTCGGGTCTCGCGCATGCGCACGACGGAGCCGCCTCCATTGTGCGCATGCGCACTTGGCCAACATCGACCCGCTTGCGAGCGCTCAGCGCTCGCGAGCGGGTCTGAATTAGGCCCACTGTTAGAAGGATATTCCATGCAAAGGGTAAAAAGTAAAGTGATCACTTACTGTATGCACTCACTTTACTTCTGAGTTTGGACAACTTTTGGACTGGGGGGTAAACACAAAAGAGTGACCAGGCTCTTCTACCATTCACTGCTTGAGCAACACAAGTGTTCTAGATGATACATTTTGCGGCGAATGGCTCCAGATGAGAGATTATAACTTACAGTAGGTGCTCCGCCACATATTGCGATTCCAGTGCTTGAGTACTATACTTTATCCCCAATCTTGCAATTTAATTCACTAATAGTGTACTAAATACTTTACTTAGGATTAGTATTTTTCGTAACAAAGGAATTGGTATAAAGTAACAGATTAAACACAATGATGTGTGGTGCGAGTCACTCATATAGGACATATGTCTTTTGAATTTTTATTTTTATCCAGAATAAATACTTTTTGCTGAATTTTGCATCCATAAATTGCAAATAGTGTACTCTGGCCCTCATTCAGAGCCGTACGCTCTGAGGAGAGCGCACGCTCTGCATGAGGGCCGGGCTCCATTTTCATGGAGCGTCCTCCTGGACGCTCGTATAGCTGTGGGTCACCACCCACAGGCTATACGAGCGTGCATTTTGATGGCCGCGATGGTCGTGACCATCGCGACCATCGAAATTGCGAGCCGGAGCCTGCGGTTGAGGTTTTCAACCGCAAGCTCCGGAGTGATTTTGGCTCTATCAGAGCCAAAATCACTCCCACTGACATCACTAGTGATGTCAGTGGGCCGGCTTCTGACGGGAGGCGTTCCCGTGGGAACGCCCCCGTCAGGGAGGCACGCCCCCGGCACGCCCACCAAAGGGGGCGTGCTGTCAATCAACATTGACAGCACGCCCCCTTTGATCGGACACAACGAGCGAAGGAAAGTCCTTCGCTCGTCGTGTCTGGCGCATGCGCACGACGGAGCTCCCTCCGTCGTGCGCATGCTCAGTGCAGACCATCGACCCACTTGCGAGCGGACAGCCGCTCGCGAGTGGGTCTGAATCAGGCCCTCTGTCGCCAGTAGTGTACTAAGTATTGCGATTTTGTATTTTTTTAATCCCAAGCGAAATGGTATAAAGTAGCACATTAAAGCCGGCCATACACGGTGCAATTTAGAAACGTCACGATGTGTTGTACGATTTCCCTTGAGATTCTTCCCACGACGGAGGGAGCTCCGTCGTGCGCATGCGCGAGACACGACGAGCGAAGGACTTTCCTTCGCCCGGAGTGTCTCATCAAAGGGGGCGTGCTGTCGATGTTGACTGACAGCACGCCCCCTTTGGTGGGCGTGCCGGGGGCGTGCCTGCCAGACGGAGGCGTTCCCAAGGGAACGCCTACCGTCTGAAGCCGGCCCCACTGACATCACTAGTGATGTCAGTGGGAGTGATTTTGGCTCTGATAGAGCCAAAATCACTCCTGGCCTTGCGGTTGAAAAACTCAACCGCAGGCTTTTGCTCGCAGTTTTGATGGTCGCGATGGTCTTGACCATCATCATCATCCTGCACACTCGTATATGCTGTGGGTGGTGACCCACAGCTATACGAGCGTCCAGGAGGACGCTCCATATTAATGGAGGTGGGCCCTGATTCAGAGCGAGCGCTCTGGTCAGAGTGTCCGGCTCTGAATCAGGGCCACTGTCTAGTGTGTAGTCAACGTTTCAGAGCATCTCAGCTCTTTTATCAAGACACAATGAAAAGATAACATATAACAAACAAACATATATACATACCATAATCACCCTGGTGCTCGTGTCACGCCGACCTGTTCGAGTCCCGATGACGTCATGGGCGCGCATAGCGCCGGAGGTCGGTGACTCACAGGGGGGGGCGTGGATACTCGTGAATACCATCACCATGGCAACTAGGGAAAACAGTACAACCATTGAGTCACTGTACCGAGTCAGGTATCAATCATAACAGGCTATATCCATGATGGGCTTTAAAACGATCTCCTAGCACTAATGAGCAGGTTGAGTCCCACATCATAGCGTGTGTATAAGATATATATAAATGCCAAGGGGCAGCATAATTACAAAGCCTAGACAGCCAACTCAATCAGAGGTGCCACGTAACCAGCCAACTTAGTAATTGGAAACCATAATATAAATACATCCAATAGTATCGAGATGTACATAAAACACTGCCTGTAAGTAATCAAAGGACACAATATATCAAAAAACAAATGGATAATCAGATCACAGCAGAGTAAGACATTACAAAAACAATTAAAGAAAACAATTCAAAGACAGCATTTCATTCAATCCCAGCGGGTGCACGGTCTGCAGAGTATGAATCCAATAAGCTTCTTTTTGGAGCAAAATGCGGTCTCTGTCACCTCCTCTCAAGTTGGGGGGCACCCAATCAATCATTTTGTATTTAATGGTGGAAACACTATGATGGAAATCCTTGAAGTGTTTGGCCACAGGCTGGTCCGATCCTCTGCCTTCAATAGCCGCTCTAATGTTGGAGCGGTGCAGTGCCATCCTCTCTTTAAATTGACGAGAAGTTTTGCCCACATAAAGCATGCCACACGGATACCTAACTAGATACACCACAAACTTGCTGGAACATGTCAAGGGATATTTAATAAGAAACTTTTTTCCAAATCTTGGGTGATAAAATGCATTGCCTGTTTCTAAAAAACTACATGTGATACACCCGATACATTTGTAATTTCCAGCAGGACGAGTCAAAAAATGAGAGGAAGATGTCTTAGTGAACTGGCTTACATCATTGTGTACCACAATGTCCCTAATATTCCTCCCTCTCTTATAGGATGTTAAAATGGAAGAACCTTGAAGGGCAGGTAATTTAGGGTCATTGGCAACAATTGGCCAGATCTCATTAGCTGAACGAATAAATTGTCTACTGGCTGTGGTAAATTGCTGGGTCCAAACAACTTTATTGGACCTGTCTTTAGGTCCACGGGGAGTCAATGCCTGGATTCTATAGACAGCCAATACCTTATCCTTTGCCCTTTTCAGTGTTTTGTAGTGATATCCACGTTTTAAAAATTTCAGAGACATGTTGTCAATATGTAGTATAGCGTCACTTCTATCGCTACAGATTCTCCAGATTCTGAGGAATTGAGAGTACGGAAGTCCCAATTTCAAAGATGCAGGATGATGGCTACTAGCTTGCAAAGTGGTATTGCGATCTGTGGGTATATAGAACATAGTGGTTTGTAGCTCATATGAATCACTTTGATTGATGGTGACATCCAAGTAGTGGACTGAGCTATAGCTGTACTCAAAAGTAAATTTAATAGCATGATGTTTGTTACTAAGGTCAGTCATCAACTGTAAAAATCATTCCAGAGACCCCGACCACAAGAAAAAGATGTCATCTATATATCTTGAGTAACCCTTGATATACTGAACAATATTGGAATCTAACAAAAAGAATTCATCTTCGACACCAAACATATAAATGTTAGCAAAACTAGGCGCTACGCAAGAACCCATAGCACATCCAGTTCGTTGGGTGTATATCTTGCTATCAAATAGGAAGTAGTTCCTGGTCAAGGTGTGTTCAAGCAGAGCCACAAAAAATCCAGGATCAGGTCCAATATAATCAGGATGGTTGGTAATAAAATTCTTAGTGGCTTGAATACCATCATTCTGCGGTATATTTGTGTACAGACTGCAAACATCAATGGTACACATCAGGTGTCGAGTAGGTAAAGTAGGTAAAGGTGATATATTTTGCAGTCTCAGAATAAACGCAGTGGTATCTTTAAGGTACGACTGTTTGGAGCTGAGCAGGGGCTGTAAATAGAAATCCAGGAATTTGGAGATTCCATAATATAGTGCAGTGGTTTTCAAACTCGGTCTTCAGGACCCCACACAGTTCATGTTTTGCAGGTCACTCAGCAGGTGCACAGGTGTAGTCATTACTCACTGACACATTTTAAAGGTCCTCAGGTGGAGCTAATTATTTCACTTGATTCAGTGTGGAGACCTGGAAAATATGCACTGTTTGGGGTCCTGAGGACCGAGTTTGAGAACCTGTGATATAGTGAATCCCTGGCAGCTATAATCGGTCTGCCAGGAGGAGAAGCAGCATCTTTATGAAGTTTAGGGATGGTATAAAAAGTTGGGATCTTGGGTGACTCTTGTTTAAGAGCATCCCGGATGATAGGAGAAATAACTTTATTTGCAGTTGCTTGATCTAATAATTCAAATAATTCTATTTTAAAGTTATTGGTAGGATCTTCTTGCATCAGTTGATAGACTGATTCATCTGATAATTGTCGGTAACATTCTTGTTTGTATGTTGTCAAATCTTGTACAACTATTCTGCCCCCTTTGTCAGCAGGGCGGATGACAATGTCCTTGTAACTACCCAATTGTTGTAATGCTTGGGCTTCCTTAAGTGACAAATTCTGATGGATAGACAAATTTGTAGGGGTATAATTAGGTATGACATGATCCATGTGGTTGGTAAAGCATTTAATGCTCAAATTGGTTGACTGTGGGATAAAAGTAGACTTCTTGTATACTGGAATCGACGACGAGATATTTTCTGTAGTACCAAAGAATTCTTTCAGCTTTAATCTCTTGTCAAATTTAAAGAGGTCTATTTTGTTCTGAAAAGTATTCGCAGAACAAGTGGGGACAAATGATAAACCTTTGTTTAAAACATTAATTTCATCCGTAGTTAAAGTCCTGGCCGACAGATTGAAGACTAGGTCTTCCTTGGGTGCGTCTTTTTTTGCCTTCCTCGCCCATTCCCCCCCGCGCCTGTTGCGGGTTTTCTGGTTAAATCCAGGGTGGCACGAGTCGCCACCCCTAAAGGGGGCTTCTGACTTGAGGAGGAGGTAGCCGTATTTGCACATTCTGTATCACTGGAAGAGATGACTCCACTAGAGTTATCTGTTTCCAGTGGAAATCTCTTATGTCTTCTAAATTTAGGGAGTCTATCCTGGGTTTGACCTCTATTGTACGCCCAACTATACACCTTATATTCAGCGTAATCACGCGTCACTGTCTGTAATTTAGATTTTTTAAATTGTATTAAGTCAGTGCGGTATTTCTCAATCTGCAGGGTTAATTTATTCAGCCAATCTTGTGACGTATGTGACCTGATATTGGCCAAATGTGCCGATTCAAAAGCAGAGATTTTTTCTTTAACTAAGGTCAGCTCTCTCCGTGATTCCTCAATTACTAACAGAATTAAATCGAAGGAGCATTTATTGAGGACGGCAGCCCATCTACGGCAAAATTCTGTATTATATCGACCAATCGTTGGGATGTTTCTGATGCGAAATCCACTAGGGATTTTTTTATCCCTGTCGTAGTCAGATAATGAAATGCCGTGTAGCAAATAATCGACTTCCCGTTTCTTAAGACGTGATAACTGCGCTATTAATTGTTCAGTAGAATCTTCACAAGTATCCTGTAGATTAGATTCAAATAAGATGTTATCCGCCTCTGTATCTGTAAGTGACAGCACTTCACCCAGGGGTAAGCAGATATTAGTGAAACCTGTTGCTTCCTCCGTAGTTGTCATCCCGGTGAAAAAAAAGTGAAAAAATAGCAAAGTCTAAATAAAAACACTGCTACACTGAGTCCAGTTTAAGCACCATAGGTCCGATATGTCAAAAAATAGAGTCCGGTGCCTTGTCAGTAGATATCACAAGCTTTAAACAGCTTCGGTATCACATATGAAGAACAATGGAAACGACCGGCACTTGGCACTGTGGAATTTTTTAATTGGCTCTGTATTCAGAAATTGGAAACCCCCCTTTCAAAGTCCTGCGTTTGCCACTGGTATCACATCCTGCACGATAGATCGCAATCTTGCGGTTTCCTGTAAGATCTACAACGTCGGGGACACGCATCGACCTCGTAAGTGTATATAAACAACGCACGATTGAACGTTACGATCGATCAAATTCGTGCACATTGTGCAAAAAAACGTACAGTGTATGGGCTGCTTAAGGGGGGAATATAAAGAAATAAGACTGTGCATCTGTCTCCCTCATTAACAAAAAACCTGTTGCTAAAATTATTTAGTCCAATGTCTCAAATGTTCAGAAAAATTACAATTAAATGAGATAATACATAAAAAAAATCAATCAAGTAAATATAATCGCAAAAAAGAGTAACAACAAAAATTCTTGCATATTCAAGGTAAGAATAAATACATATAACAACAATAATATAAAAAAAAAACACAAAATAAAAACTATGAATTAAAAATGGCATACCAATGGTTATGTGTTTGTGGGTATCGGTGGTAAATGAATGGTTCTGAGCAGTCTTTGGGCTGACACAAAAATTTCACCAAAAAGCAATAAATCATCACTGTAAGTGTTCAGTTTTTAAAGGTACTTTGGTGACCAGAGTCACATTGATGAGCCGCTGAAGGAAATAATAGTCTGATTTGCAGGCAAAGGTATTTTTTGGATGTGCAGTTCCTGCACCAGGGTGTAGTGCCCAGCTCGGACAAAAGCTGACAATGCCAGGGTATTGGCTGGTAAAACTGCTCCTTGTATAAGCACCATGTCTGGAGTGGGGTGCTGATCTCCCTCCAGGTGTGAGTCGCGCTCCGGAGGTGGTGTGCCAGGTCTCCGTGCTGTAGGAACTAGTGCAGTGACCGCTAGCAGTGTCTCCTCTGCAGAGATGGAAGTGCAGATAGGGACACAAGCTGCTGTGTTCTCACTGGCAGGCTAAGCACTCCAGGTGCTTAATGGGCAATCATATAATGGTAATCTCGCACTAGCAGTCTGCTCTGAGAACAGTGAGGATAGTGCAGATATTCACAGCCAATACAAGGATCCTCACATATATTGTGGGCAATATCTTCCAGTCGGTATGTGAGTATATTGCTTGGATACCCCACAGGTCTGCAGTGAATAGAATAGCTCAACGCGTTTCATTACTGAGCGTACTTTCATCAGGAGCTCCTTGTCATTGGATGTCATTGTACTATACCACAATCTCCCATGTTCAATATTTATAGCTTTTGCATTGGGGCTCTCAGATTATATTTGTGAAATCATCTACAGTGTTCTGTGCTCACACACTTTATTCAGTTCACTTTGACAATACACATATTTTACATATCTTTGTGCCGAATCCAGCGACAACCATGGCAGTTGTTCACTGTTTACGTGTATTTTGAACTGATATCTCTTTCTAGATAACACTCACTGGGTAGAGCCGGGCTCCCGCCACTTGTCCCTGGAGGCTACGTCCTATGCGCTCCTCACACTTCTGAAGATGAAGCAGTATGAACAGGCTGCACCATTGGTCCGATGGATAACAGAGGAAAAGTTCTATGGAAAAGTTTATGGATCAACACAAGTATGTAACTTTTACATGAACTCACATTACATTAAATACTGTCCCTCCTTGACCAAGGTCTGCTTCTTAGTGAATAGATTAACAATATAAGTGTCATTAAAATGGTGACAAATGTTATGATCATTTCACAGAGAGCATAACATCAAAACATGTTGGGTATTATTCTAAACGACATGCAGAATGGCTGTAATTGCCTGATGCAGCGGAAGACAGATATACTACAGTACCTTGGATGTTGATGAGAGAACCCAGAGGGCTATTGGGTGTATCCCTATGGCTTCAAGTGGGAAGCCGCGCCGTCCACTGTTTTTCTGTCGACAGCTGCCAACGTTAACACGAGTATTGGCATTTGCACCTGTTCCATGCCGTTTGCAGGAGATGCATCAGAAGCAGGATTGCCTTCACTGGACAAACTCCAGTTACACGTCCACTACACTCAGATGACACTTCCACGGATCTCTTGCAAGTGACTGCAACATTGCTGCCCTGTAATTGCCCATATCACACAAGAGAAGCACTAAGCCTTGGAGAGTGATAAAGTGGAGAGTGATAAAGTACCATCCAATCAGCTCCTAACTGTCACTTTACAGGCTGTGTTTGAAAAATGACAGTTAGGAGCTGATTGGTTGGTACTTTATCTCTCTCCACTTTATCAATCTCCAAGGCTTAGCGCATCTACCCCCAAGATGAGATCAGCCCAACTTCCGTCTGACTCATAATTGCCCAGAGATACACAAAAGTGTGTACAGTAACTTTGCTTCTGAACGTGTGCACTTCGCTAAATCTCACTATTTGCATACACCTACAGAGCTGAGTCTAATTTAGAATCCAGCCCATTGTCTCCTTCTCATAGACCCATATATGTTGTCATACTAACACCAAACCATATTCTCCCATTGGGGACATGGCCTGGCATAGCATGGAGTACAGTACTGCAGGTCGCAATTTACCTGCTCTCTTTTCAAACTTCCTCCTATAGCCAGAGATTATTTAACAGAATTTCTCACCAAAACTTCCAATTCTGATTCGTCTGCACTTGGGCCTAACCATGGTGGGTGACCTACAGAGCTTGGGCTTCACTTGGATGGGCAGTGGTAGGGGCTCATGTTTAAATGTTGTGGCCAGCCACAATAGAGGCTTGACCAACCATTACAGAGGACATAGCCTGCAGACAGCCTGGATACTACAATGCATCCGTTCATCCATGTTCCTGCTCCACCAGGTAACTGATCCTGTAATAGAGTAAGAGCATATTCAAGTTCACTGTCCGAAACCCTACATCAGAGGTGGGTGGGGCTCAGGTAGTGGGGCCAACCGGGGATTTCCCCTGTACCCCGGTGGACTGATTCTTCAAGTAGCCACTGCTGTATAGTGCTTGTGAGGCCTCATTTTGTGGATGAGAAGTGTATTATCTGCCACCAATATCTAAGTGCATTAAAGAGGAAAAAGAATGCCACCTGGCTGGCCACTATTTCTATAATGAAATGACTTCTTCCTAGTGTCTGAGAGACCAAAGACCTCATGGATAGGCCCCTTTATTACAAAGAGGAGAGAGCAGAAGTGACTCCTTTCTGTGGAGGTAGGAAAAGCCCAAACTGCTCTCAGTTGCAAAACAATAACTGAAGCAAAAGCACATTACTGCAGTAACCTACAAACAGACCGGTATTAGTGGACTATGGACCTCATTCAGAGGCGGTCGTTAGATGCAAGCGATCGCACAGAATCAGGGCGGCCGCTTGCATCCTGAACGGCCGCCTCCTTGTTGATTGTTAAGCTGTGGGTTACCACCCACAGCTTAACGACCGACCAGGTTGATGGTCGCGATGGTGAACACCATCGCGACCATCGGGGCTTAAGACCAGACCCTAAGGTTGGGTCTGGGCACTCATAAGCCCCAGGTAGCTTTCTGCTCTGATGGAGCAAGAAGCTCCCCACTGACATCACTGATGATGTCAGTGCGGCCGCCCACAAAATGGTAGGCGTCGTAAAGGAACTCCTCCGCTTTGGAAACCACCCCCCCGGACCGCCTACCAAATGGGGTGAGCTGTCGATCAACATCGACAGCCGCCCCTTTGGTAGCAAGCTCAGGAGCGACAGAGTTTATCTGTCGCTCCGGGGCTTGCGCACGCGCAGTGCGGCCACTGCGCGTGCGCAGGACTAACCATCGAGTCAGTTACGAGCGCATCGGCGCTAGTGACTGACTCTGTATAAGGTCCTATGACCCTGAACCACTATGGATGGCTATTGCGATCGCGGCTGCGATTACGCATGTAGTTCCGCTGCAAAAATGTTCCAATGAATGCATTCGCAACCCCATCGCACAGCCAGCATATAGACGCCCACTACCGCTATCTCACAGCCATAATACCTTGCAATCCTGCATATAATTTGCGAACATCGACTAACATCGGACCCTCATGCCTAATTACAACAGGCCTGATTTCTGACTTTAGAAATTGCTAACTTTGTCGCATGCAGTATGCAGTGGCTGATTTATGCACGCCCATGTAGCGGCATTCAAATGGACTCACACACCAGCATTTGTTCAACTGCCACCCTGTCACCACTCCCAAATGCTGACTGCCTGTCACTCACTCCGCGATGGGTTTTTGTAGTCTGCGTGATCGCAGTGCCTGATTCAGAGCCGGACGCTATTTGCGGACGCTCGTTCAGAAAAAGGGGCCGGATATTTAAATTAAGTGCTCGCTCTTTGCGGTCTGTTGACGCCTCTATGTCTGAAACATGCGCTCGCTATTTTGTAAAGACACCCCCTGGCCACTCGCATCATACGTCATGTCCGCTATTTATTAGATTAATCGAGTACATCGAACGGCGTATGAACTGATCGCTATTCTTGTGGTAGCATTTTCCTACCGCAATCATGCGAGCAGTTCAGGCTAAAAGAGAACCAAGTGACGTGGTCGATGACGCTGCTTTGTTAATTATGCACACCCTTAAAACACCCGTTTTGACCGTTTGGCACGCCTACGTTCGGATCTCCACTCCCCGTTTTCAAGCACCTTCTCCTGTTACCACCCACAAATGCCTCATCCTGTCACTCAAATTAGCAGGCATTCGCTATTTTGCGAGCACACGATTTCCGACCGCACTGACTGGTTCGTGCATGCGCATTACAACCCATATGCATGCGCAGATGTGCGAACATCGCTCGGAGCGAACGAGCGGCCGCTTCCGAGCGGCTCTGAATCAGGCCCACAGTGCAATCTCAATGCTGCTGTTGAGCACGTGCACTGTTCTGTATATGCTGTTGCAGTTGCGATCCGTGTTGAATAAGGCCCAGTGAGTCAGTTGTCACTGTACAGGAAGAGGACACTCCAGTGACAATCATTAGCAGAGCTGAGACACACTGGCAGAGGACAGTCAATGTGACAATCTTTAGTAGAGTTCAGTCAAGACAGCAATCTAATAGCAGAGTTGGGATACAGAAGCAAAGGTTTGTTCAGTCGTTCAGCAGGGTTGAGGAACACAGGCAGAGGTTGGTACAGACAGCAAGCAAACAGCTAATTTTTAGCAAATAAACAGGTCAGTTCAGATGGCATATAACAGCAGACTAGGGGGTGTGAGGTGCGAGTTGCTATTTTCTCTTATCATTTTGCAATCCAATTATCAACTAGCACTGAATTAGCATCTTACCATTCGCACCTCCCTGAGAGATGGAAAGGAAAATCTTTATTTTAAGGTTAAAATGTTGGGACACTGGGCCTGATTCAGACCCGCTCGCAAGCGGGTCGATGGTCCCCCACTGCGCATGCGCACGCTGGAGCTGGCTCCGGTGTGCGCATGCGCGAGACCCAGTGAGCGACGGCAGCTCCGTCGCTCCTGGGCTCACTACAAGACGGGGCGGCTGTCCATATTCATGGACAGCTCGCCCCGTTTTGTAGGCGGGGAGGGGGGGTGGCTGTGCAAACGGAGGCATTCCTGAAGGAACGCCTGCCATTTGGGGGCGGCCCTACTGACATCACCAGTGATGTCAGTGGTGAGCTTCCTGCTCTATTAGAGCTGGAAGGTCACTGGGGCTTGCAGCAGACGAGACCCTACCACAAGGGTCTCGTCGCAAGCCCGATGGTTGCGATGGACCATCACCTGGCCGCTCACAAAAGCTGTGGGTGGTCACCCACAGCTTAGCGAGCGCCCAGGAGGCCAGCTCCAGTAAAAAAAAAAATGCCCTGATTCAGAGCGAGCACTCTGAAAGAGCGTCCGGCTCTGAATCAGGGCCACTGTGCTGAACCCCTTGGACACCCCCCTATTGACTAATTAGGCAATTGGAAGTTTCCAATTAGCTTAAATAGTCCAATAATTACAGTACATGTCATTTTTGGGGGTAAAAATAATTGTCCTCAAATTACCCCCAAATCAACTTTTTTGTTAGTTTAAGCACCCCGAATTTAATTACAATAATTTTTTAATTGAAAAATACTTGTTTTTATCTTTTTTTTTCTCAAAGTACTCCAAAATCATCCTTTTCTTACTTTTTTAGCATTTTTCGTTTAATTCGTTTGAGATTAAACGATAAAACCTAACCTTTGGAATAGGTGCCTGACCCTAACCATCCCTTCTAGTGCCTAACCCTCCGGTAAGTGCCTAACCCTCCCTCCTGGTGCCTAACCCTAACCATCTGGGTAAGTGCCTAACACTAACTGTGGGGGTAAGTGCCTAACCCTTACCCTCAAGTAAGTGCCTAACCCTAAACCTAACCCTAACAAACAAAAAAATCATGTGTCGATCATTTTTTTGTCGACCATTTTCATATCGACCTTTTGACCCTGTCCACCATTTGTCCCTGTCGACCTTTTGTCCTTGTTAACCTTTTGTCCCTGTTGACCTATTGACTGTCTAATATCTGGGGTCTATCTAGACATTGTCTATCTAATTACTGTCTATCTACAGTCCGGAACCCAATTTGCACCCCTCCGGTGTGAGTAGTGCAAATAGGCATTTTTAATTGGATTGGTGAATTCTCGGGAGCGCGCTTCGATGCGAAGTCTGTGAGTTTCAAAGAACAAACTCACTACTCGCTACTCGCAATTCACACCTAGTTGGATTGACCCCTAGGTATACAGAGTCAGAGGTCACAACAAAAAGGAGTACCAGAGGACCTAGGTTAGGCACAAAACAGCTGTTGTGGAATGCTGTGCTGCAGCTCCCATGTATAGCAGCTGGGACAAAAAGAAAATGGTATTGGTAAAGCCCTCAGAGGAGAGACTGCATAAATAGGTGGCTACGTTACATACTGGATTCCAACTAGAAATCACTGTACAGGAGCAGATGAAGACAATGAAGTCCACTTGCTGTTCTAACATCCTGTCAAATACTATACGGCCAAACTAGCCATGCTATAGATGCAGATGTGCAGCTTGAGAGATATGCCTGCTCCTCCTGTGCTACCTGGTAGTACATCACTAATAATACAAATAATAAATGGGGCAATACATATTAGGCTTGTTTGGGATTGATGTTTTCAATTGAATTCAATTAATTTCAAGTAAGTATCCTCCTCTTCCTCCTCCTCTTCTTCCTCATCTCCATGGTTTCCTGTTACTATATTTTCATATAACTGATCATATATATTTTTCTACATCTCATTGTTCTAGGCTACAATCATGGTGTTCCAAGCTCTTGCTCAGTATCAGATAGATGTCCCACTTGTCAAAGATTTGGAAATGGACGTCTCTTTTCGGTTACCTGGGAGATCGGAAAGTAAAACTGTCCGCATCAATCTTCAGAACGCCATGCTGGCACGCTCGGAAGAGGTGAGGACTCTCTGTGATGTTGGAGTGATAGTTGTAGTGCTTAATCCTGTGATGTAGATATTGGAATGTGGGGGGAGGTCTACAATGATCTCATAGAGAAGTGTGTGACACAGGGTGCAAATGAAGAAAGGTTTTATTGAACAAGATGATTATAATGGAATCACAGATGCCTTTGTGAGCATGTTATGCTGTGCTGTTTGATTTGAAGCAATGTGTCTCTTTACAGACAACAATAAATGGAGACTTTGTGGTCACTGCAACAGGGAAGGGACAAGGGACTCTGAGGGTAAGTTTTGTACAGTGTTTCCAGCCATTTATTTTCTTTCTTGTATTCTTTAAAGATAACAGAAATAAAATAGATCACAGACAAAATCAGATATATGGTATTCAGGCCACACTCACTGCAATATCTCCTACAAGATGGGAAGCTGGATACGGCATGTCTTCCAAGCCGATACAATTCTATTGGCCAAACAAAATTATTGGGATCACTGTCTGATGTATTGGTAAAAGAAGTTAGAAGATGACCACAGATGACCTCTAATGACCTGTTTGTCTGAACATTTGTTTACTGCACTAATAGGTCCCCATAATGCAAAAAAGGGTTAGGTTGGAATGGATATATTATGAACAGTGGCTTTACAAGGGGCATGTGAAGGTGCAGAGGAGGTGATATCAGAATGCAGGCTCTTCCTCAGTGACCTGGAGCCTAGCACTGCCCTGTGATATTATTGTGCAGTGCCTGGCTCCCAATCACTGAGGAGGAGCCAGCAGTGTGGGGAGGGTCTCTGGTGGCAGTCCGGCATTTCTGAAAGAGCTGGGCATGCCCCCAACATGATAAAATGAGGGTGCTGCAAGTCTATGCCCCTTTTTTTGGACTTATGTGACTGAGGAGTGTACACTGGGTCCATTGGCTACACTAGGTGTCACCAACCCCTTTGAAGCCACTGAAAATGACCACTTATGTGTATGGACATATTGGGCTTAGGACCTCATTCAGAGCCGCTCGCTATTTGCGGTCGTTCGTTCCAGAACAAGGGGTGGCTATGCAAATGATCCGTTCGCTCATTACGGTCTGCTCACGCCTCTAAGTCTGAACGAGCGAGCAAAACTTGCGGTTGTAATTTTGAAAAATACGCCCCCTTGGCCGCTCGCATCCTACGTCATGGCCGCTATTTATGTGATTAATCGAGTACATCGAACAGCGTATGAACTGCTCGCTATTCTTGTGGTAGGTTTTTCCTACCACTATATTGCGAGCAGTTCTGACTATCAAATAACCCAGTGACGTGGTCAATGACGCTGCTGTATTAATTATGCACACCCATAAAACGCCCGTTTTGACCTTTAAGCACGCCTGCGTTCTGATCTCCACTCCCCGTTTTCAAGCACCTTCCCCTGTTACCACCCACATACGCCTCCTCCTGTCACTCAAAGTAGCAGGCATTCGCTATATAGCGAACAAACGATTTTCGGCCGCACTGACTGGTTCACGCATGAGTATTACAATCCGTACGCATGCGCAGTTGTGTGAACATCGCTCAGTGCGAACGAGTGGCCACTTACGAGCAGCTCTGAATCAGGCCCTTAAATCAAAGATGAACTCAGTGGCTCAGTTTTCCTTTCTGCATATGTGACTATGAGTCACGTGCATCCCAATTGTCTGTGCAAAAGGTCACAGTACAGATTGCAGCACATGCACAAAAAATTGTACAGAATGTACAAGAATTGTATTCCTGAGCGGAAACTGGGAGGTAACAGGGAGTGGCCAATCGGGTGCATGCAGAGGTAGGGTCCTATGGAGTGTCGCGGGCATGTCATTGGAAACAGCTGCATACATAGACGCTTAAACAGGAGGCCATATTTATGTGGAAAAACTGCAAGTTTCGATGGAGAGACCGATGGTGTAAGTTTGTGTAAGTTTCGATGGAGAGACCGATGGCGGCTTTTAAAGATGCACCAGACAATAAAGCAGCGTCTTGACACACTACGAGTGGCGTCTCAGTCCTTGCTCATTCATATGCCTGGATGTACAGTAGACAGGGGAAGGGCTTTGAAGCGGCACCTTAGAATCAGCCCTATTGTGATCTTATCCTATTCCATGTGTGAGGCATTTGTCATATAACTACTATGTAATCCCACTTAGGACACAAACATTACATGAAATAGTATTGTGTCAATTTCTCATCATTTAGGTTGTACCATTTACTGAACAATCCATGGTCAGGTCATTCTTTACAATTAGACCATAGTTATGTTATTAATGGAAAGACTTGTATGTAAACCCGATGGTTTGCATACAAATCTGATTGGGTCGGGGACTGCACATGTGGAGAACAGGTCCTGCAAACTCTCTCACAGTGCCCCCTAAGCCCCAGCATAATTGATAGGCTGCATCAGTTTGTGGGATGGCATAGGGCGGCCGTGGGGTCTGCTTTACAAAATGGGGCATGCTGCCCCTGTTTTGTAGGCATGTCAAGGCCAGGTTCTGCCAAGGCTTACTCAGATGGCCGATGGCTGCTGTGTGCATAGCGTACAACTCTGCAGCAGGTCCTTGGGCTGCATGGCATACTCTGACTTTTTCCACTGTATACAATTCTAGAGACTGCATTATCTGTGTGCAAGGTCTAAGTACATAATGTCATTGGGAGGAATAACATGTTAAACCAATTGTAGGTAACAAAAAGGCCTGTCAGGTGCAACTGGACCCAGCATCCTGGAATGGTATCCGGTCAACATGTTCTAAATGTCAATTTCCCACTGACGCGTTTCATCACAATGGACATGTGACTTTATTAAAGGCCAATTTTTCATATTTTCTTTCATTTTAGTCTTTTGATTTTAAGTGCAGATATTTTTATATGTATTTGACATCTCTTGTGTGTGCTAATAAATGTAAATGCTATGTTAGGAATGACATGTTTGACTCATATTATTATAATAGGTTTTTAATTCCCAAGTGGGGACCTCTCTGGGTAGCATTACCTTACTTTTGATATTGGCATTTTTTCAATGTGCAAACTGATACAGAGTTTGCTGAAGGTTTGCTGAAACCTTTAGTGGTCCCACGTTGGTGATTACGATATACTATGTTGATGGTGAGGTAGGTTATACCATATATAACTTGCTTTCCAGTGCTGGAGATTGGTTTCTGATATTAACCCTAATTGTAGCCTAACTCTAACTACAGCCTAACTCTAACCGTAGCTGCAGCCTAACCTGGCTTTAACCCTAACCTCAAAATAATCTGCCTTCATTCTGCCTGTCAACCTTCACAATGTCAACATTTTCAATGTTGACCTGTTGGATGTCGACATTCTCATGTTGGCATTTTCAACATATACCCATTTATACTGCTCCATGGGGGGCATGGTACTGACTGTACAGTATGTAGCAGCACAGAAATAACCAATCTGTGTGATGGCTATAGCAAAATAGTGCGAGTAAAGTCACCCACAGGCATGACATCATTCATTCATTCATTCAGCTGACTATTGTATATTGCATTATGTCACTGATGTCACTGTCTTCCCAGGTGGTGTCTGTGTATTACGCTATTGAGACAGAAAAGGAGAAGACATGTAATAACTATGATCTCTCTGTGACAATAACAGATGCGCCTTTAGGTGAGTATACAGTATGTGTCATTATAACTGTGATTTAGCACCTTGTGTCTGTATTGATGCACAGATGAGACTTCAGTTATTTTTGGAAAAATAGGAATAAAATATAGATACTGTAGCTCCTGATAAGCCTAGATTTTTAGAACCCTAAAATGACTTAACTCAGCATCCTGATATTGCTACAAATCCATCCCCTAATACACTCAGCACCAATATGAGATCCGAAGGGGAGCAGTGACCCTATGAGGATGATGAATTATAATTTTATAGGGAGTCAGCAGAGAGATGGGATTCAGCGTGGAACTCACACAGCACATGAAATAATAGAGATATATTATAGGGAGTCATGAGAGAGATGGGATTCAGGACCTCATTCACAGGCGGTCGCACGGATCGATTTTTCGTAGCGAGCGATGTTTTTTTCAACTGCGCATGCGTGTACATGGCAGTGCTCGTGCGCAAGCCTGTCTTTCTGACCGCAATCCTCTTGCTCGCTAGTCACTACGAGGTCGTAGCTGTGATTGACATTTCGTGACGTTTGTGTGTGGTTACAGGGGAAGGTGCTTGTGAACGGGGGTGTGGTGGTGCGCACGCAGGCGTGGTTGACCTTAAAAAGGGCATTTTAAGGGCGTGCATATATTACTGAGCGAGTCATCACACACATCATCTCGTTGCAATGACGTCGCTACTGCTCGCAGAGCTAAGGGTAGCCCAGGGTCTACCTTAAGCATTGCGAGTGCTGGCGATGGTTTCTGCCTCAACCGATGTCTGTAGGTAATTAACAATGTAGCAGGTGTTAATCGTGCTGACGTAGGTTGCCGCCTGCGACTGACTCTGAATTAGGCCATAGAGATAAGAGGTGTGCTTTCATTGTTGTGGGTGTTTCCGCGCTTATGATGAACATTGCGACAGAGCGCTCGTTTTGCATATTCTCGATCACTTTGGGTGCGACCTATCGCTCCCGAGCGACCGCCTCTGAATGAGGTCCTCAATGTGCAACTCACACAGCACATGAAATAATAGAGATATCATATTATAGGGAGTCAGCAAGCAGAGAGGTGGCTTCATCATGGAACTCACACAGCCCATGAAATAGAGAAATTATATTATAGGGAGTTGGCAGAGAGTTGGCATTCTAAGGGTAGAGAGATATTACAGCAGGATAGGAGCAGACACAGTTCTGTATGAAAGAACAGAGCTATGGGTGATAGAGCCATAATTTCATCGGTTATAAGCAGAGATACAGCATGGTACAGTATGAGACTATGAACGGGCCGATACAGTATGAAGGAATGACATACAGTAGTAGAATATGGGCAGAGGCCCTGATTCAGAGCCGCTCGTAAGCGGCCGCTCGTTCGCTCCGAGCGATGTTCGCACATCTGCGCATGTGTATGGTTTGTAATGCGCATGCGCCAACCAGTCAGTGCGGTTGGAAATCGTGTGCTCGCAAAATAGCGAGTGCCTGCTAATTTGAGTGACAGAATGAGGCGTTTGTGGGTGGTAACAGGGGAAGGTGCTTGAAAACGGGGAGTGGAGATCAGAACGCAGGCGTGCCAAACGGTCAAAATGGGCGTTTTATGGGTGTGCATAATTAACAAAGCAGCACCATCCACCACGTCACTTGGTTGTCTTTTAGCCTGAACTGCTCGCATGATTGCGGTAGGAAAATGCTACCACAAGCACTGCGAGCAGTTCAGACGCCTTTCGATGTACTCGATTAATCAAATAAATAGTGGAGATGACGTATGATGCGAGCGGCCAGGGGGTGTCTTTACAAAATAGCGAGCGCATGTTTCGTTCGCTCGTTCAGACATAGAGGCGTCAACAGACCGCAAAGAGCGAGCGCTCAATTTAAATAGCCAGCCCCTTTTTTCTGAACGAGCGTCCGCAAATAGCGTCCGGCTCTGAATCAGGCCCAGAGACACTAATGGACAGAGAAGAGGAGACAGGTTTATAGTTTAACGGGAATCCAGTGAAGACACGCGGACATTGGGGTGATGGAACAAGTATGTTCAGAGATAAAAGAAAAGGAGAAAGTACCGAAAATTGTGCAGTTACATTGTGGCTAGAGGTCAGTGACCACGTATAGTGTATAGTGCTCATGGTGACAGCATCTAACAGCCTTATATTATATTTATTATAATATGTCATATAAGCTTAAAACTTTCCACACAGCTAAGAGGCCAGAAGGTGCTAAATCAACTGCCAACATGACCATTTGTGCCAGGTAAGTCACTTTATGTACTAATAATGCTAAACTCATCTTTTACTGTATATTATATTTTAACACAGCCCAGAAGTAACAGACACCCAACGTAGCAGTAATGTGTACAGTATATTTAATGCACAATAAAACCAACAAAAAATAGAATCCGATTACTTTGTCCTACAATAAAATAAAACTACTGCAATATATAAGTTCCCTAAAACATTTCCTAATCTTGGTATCAAATGCAAAGTTTGCATTATCATCACATCGCCAAAATAATTTACTATATATCTAATGCTTATATTACTAATTAGAGATGTGCACGCTCGATTCAGTTCGGATTTTCCCGCCAAATTTGGATTTTTCCCACTAAAAGTCAGGTCTCAGAAACAGGCAAAACGTCATCTTTCCTAGACAAACCTAATCTTTCATGGACTTTTGTCCATGAAAGATGATGCTTGTCCAGGAAAGATGATGTTTGTCCATGAAAGATGATGTTTGTCCAGGAAAGATGATGTTTGTCCAGGAAAGATGATGTTTGTCCAGGAAAGATGATGTTTTGCCTCTTTCTGAGAACCCAATTTTTGGCAGGAAAATTCCAAACCTGACGGGAAAAACCAAACCGCGCCTGCACATCTCTGTTACTAATACAAGATTACTTTGTGATTTGTGTTTAAATAGATAAATACACTGGAGTGTTTGTTCACTTTCTTTTAGGTCCCATAAAAATCAAGACGCCACAATGTCTATCATTGAGATTTCTATGATGACCGGATATGCCCCAGACATGAGCCAGATCAAAAATGTGAGTGCCAAGAAGACACTGAAACTATGATGCCACATAATAGATACTGTATCAGAGTCACATTACTAAATACTGAGACTGTGTGTACTCGCTCATAAAATCATCAAGACTTGTGTCTTCGTCCAGTGTGACTCACCACACTGGCTGCTCCAACAAGCCATATCCATTGCTCTGCCCTTACCCCTTTACTCATTCCATTCTGTCTGTAGTTTTACTGTAAGGTTTTGTATGCATGCTCAGAGGCGTCACTAGGGCTGGTGTCACCCGGTGCTGTGCTGCACGGTGACACCCCCCCCCCCATCCAAAATAAAAATTTGGTACCAAGGTGATGATGCCACGCCCGAAATTCTGGGTAGCAGTGCTTAAAGTGGACCTAGAGATGTGGTGGAACAACCCCACCATTCCTCAGCGATTTATCAATAAAAGGACAGCATGCGCCTTAGGCGTGTGGTGCAAAAAAGGGGCGTGATCTCGAAAGAAAGGGGCATTGTCATACAATACTATCCCAAATTCAAATTACTCCACACAGTAGCACAATCTTATCCACATTACACCGCACATAGTGCCCCTGATTCACATTACACCATAAAGTAGTGTCCCTTATTTATGTTCTGGCACACAGTAGTGCCCATTTTACACAATGACCACATTATTGACCCTTATACACAATGCCCACAGTAGTGCCCCTTCTACAATGCCCACAGTAGTAGTGCCCCTTATTCAATGCCACCTGTGGTAGTGCCCCTTATGCAATGCCCCAGTAGTAGTGCCCCTTATGCAATGCCCCCTGTAGCTGTGCCCATTATGCAGTTACCCCTTTAGTAGTGCCCCTTTGTGCACTGCCCCCTGTATTATACCCCTTTATGCAATGCCCCTGTATTATAGCCCTTTATGAAATGCCTCCTGTATTAAAGTCCCTTACGCTGTGCTCCTTATGCAGTGCCCCTCATACAATACCCCCAGGAGCTCCTCTTATGCAGTGCCCCCAGTAGTGCCTCCAGACAGTAGTGCCCTTATACTGTACCCCCAGTAGAGCTCTTATGCAGTGCCACTTTTACAATACCCCCAGGAGCTCCCCTTATGCAGTGTCCCCAGTAGTGCCCTTATACAGTACCCCCAGTAGTGCTCTTATGCAATGCCCCCAGTAGTGACCCTTATACAATGCCCGGCCCCAGGAGCTCCCCTTATGTAGTGCCCCCAGACAGTAGTGCCCTTATACTGTGTCCTCATACAGTACTCCCAGTAGTGCCCCTATGCAGTGCCCTTATACTGTTCCCCCATACAGTACCCCCAGTAGTGCCCCTATGCAGTGCCCTTATACTGTGCCCCCATACAGTACCCCCAGTAGTGCCCCTATGCAGTGCCCTTATACTGTGCCCCCATACAGTACCCCCAGTAGTGCCCCTATGCAGTGCCCTTATACTGTGCCCCCATTCAGTACCCCCAGTATTGTCCCTATGCAGTGCCCTTATACTGTGCCCCCATACAGTACCCCCAGTAGTGCCCCCAGACAGTAGTGCCCTTATACTGTGCCCCCAGTAACACCCCTTATGCTGTGCCCCCCCCCCCCTGTGCAATAGTACTTACCCCTCTTCACGATGTCCGGGCACGCATCTTCTTCTTCTCCTCCGGCGTGCCGCATGTGTGATGATATCACCGCGGCCGGCGTCCAGAGCCACACACAGGCCGCTTTGTGTCTGTGTGTGGCGCTGTACGCTGGACGCGGTGAGTGACTCCAGGCAGCGGCGGGGTGTGGTGGTGCCGGGGAAGGGAGTGTGGATTGGGTGCGGCCCGCGGGTGTGTGCGCACTGCTCTTTGGTGTCACCCCCTTGAAGGGTGACACCCGATGCGGGCCGCACCCCCCGCACCCCCCTTGTGACGCCACTGTGCATGCTACATACTTCATTGTGTTTTGTACTTGCCCTGTGTTCTTTTTTATATTTACCCAACTACAGGGCTTCATATACTTAGTGGTGTCTAATAAACAAAAGTTGATAAAAAAATGTAAATAATAATAATAATAATAACTATTATTATTATTGCAGTATTATTATTATTATTATTATTATTATTATTATTATTATTATATTATTTTTAAGAAAAACATCTCTAGGACCATCTCACAAAATTTACTAATTTGTTCAATACAAATCATCCATTATTTCTCAGAACTGTAGAGAGAGCGACATGAAAGATCAATATCAATATTAACATGCCTATTATATGGATTAAAGTGAAGACTTCTTTATGGGACATGAAAGCATTATACACACAAAATAATAATAATGTACACACAAAACTATTGTTATTTTCGATCTGGCATGTTCTTAAGGGTGGGCAATAAGCGTCCCTCCAGCTGCTGACGAACTACATGTCCCAGCATGCTTTCCAAGAAAATAAATGCTAAACTTTCATTAAGGCAACCCAACAATGTGATTCCATGACCATGCAGCTTATTTGAAATCCCGAATGGATCTGTCCATGGTGCTGATTGCAGTGCAAAACTGTGAATAGCAATGTTCCACAGGTTTAAAAAAATGGCTCTGTAATTGGCCTGCTCGCTGTAACACAAAGGTAACTGCAAGACAGAAAACAGGGCCGTTCATATATGAAGTCAGTGGGCATTGATTCCGCTTTGCAACCTGGATTTCCTTTGCATAGGAGGGTAGTAGGGCTCCTGTAAAGAAACCCTCAAAAGATGGCATAGGTTCCCACCGGCAAAAAAAAGGTGAGAAGCGTTCTGCAAGCAGTTGTGCATTTAATCCTGCATCAGCTCAGTTGTGTGTTTATGTTGCGGTCCTGCTGCATCCAGCTAATTTATTGTGTCCTACTAGTGCATCATCTGTTTCTGGTGTCATGGTACATTGGTTTGATACCTTCAGGTCATTGTGTCGAATCCTTTATTAGACAGTCTTGCCAACCATTTCTTGATTAAATAATCACTACCCAAAATTAAGTCCTGGGGAACATATTGATTTCCTTGGGGACAGGGGGTTACTATAAGTGAAGTTCTCATCAAGAACGGTCCTGAAAATTTAACAAGTGAAGAGGTTTGTGGTGCCAGCTCTGCATGTTCAGGGTATTTCCAATGTGCAAATCAATATATTTAGTGATACACTGACTGATAGATAGAAATTACAACCAAAGAAGAGTCTAACCTCCTTCTTCCTTTAAAGCTCATCAAAATGACTGTATATGTGAGTATATGGAGCTTGTTCATAGTATGAATTGTCTCATCCTTAAGTCCATACATTTTGGAACTGAATTGTGAATTAAAACATTAGACCATATCTGTAATCTACCACAGGATGCATTTTTTCAAATATATTATTTACACTGAATATTCCCTATAATTCCAGCTTAAAAAGGGAGTGGACAGAATCATCACCAACTACGAGCTCATTGAGGGACAATTTGATAAAGGAACCCTTATCCTGTACACTGACAAGGTGAGACATTACTTTCAGTAATCAGAAATAAAACTCACGGTAGCCTTCAGTTAATCTTGGATGTTCTTCTCTAATGTTCCTCAGTATTCCACAAACTATTGTGATTCTTGTAGACATACAATAGCTTGAACTCATTTGACAAGTGACAAATGTTTATTAAATGTAATTTTTCTGTGATCGCATGACAATATCTTATCTATACACTTTGGAGGTGCTGCTTACCTTGGTGTATAGATGTTACTGTTGCAGCAGTAGGTACTCATTTCGATTTTGTAACCAACGATTTTCTGTCAGATTGTCCCTTGAAAAAGTGAACGATTTTTTGAAGTGTACTGAACGATTTTTTGAATGATGAACGAATAATGGCCCTCATTCAGAGCAGCTCGCTATTTGCGGTAGTTCGTTCAAAAACAAGGGGTGGCTATTCAAATGATCCGTTCGCTCATTGCGGTCTGTTCACGCCTCTAAGTCTGAACGAGCGAGCAAAACTTGCGGTTGTAATTTTGACAAAAACGCCCCCTTGCCGCTCGCACCATACGTCATGTCCGCTATTTATTTGATTAATCGAGTACATCGTACAGCGTATGAACTGCTCGCTATTCTTGTGGTTGGTTTTTTCAACCGCTATTTTGCGAGCAGTTCTGAGTAAAAAAAAAACAAGTGACGTGGTCAATGACGCTCCAGTTTTAATTATGCACACCCATAAAACGCCCGTTTTGACCTTTAAGCACGCCTGCGATCTGATTTCCACTCCCCGTTTTCAAGCACCTTCCCCTGTTACCACCCACATACGCCTCCTCCTGTCACTCAAATTAGCAGGCATTCACTATTTAGCGAACAAACGATTTTCGGCCGCACTGACTGGTTGGCGCATGCGTATTACAAACCGTACGCATGCGCAGATGTGCGAACATCGCTCGGAACGAGCGAACGGCCGCTTACGAGCGGCTCTGAATGAAGCCCAATGTTCCTTCCTTTAATGAAAATCGTCATGTTGGACAGTCTGAAATGGACGATGAATGATAACTGCAAACTACAAACGGGAGTAGATTGTGATTATCGTTCATCGTTATAACTCATAAACTGAACGATTTTTTTGAACGATTTAACGAAAACGACGTCGTTATCGACAAATCGTTCAAAAAATCGTTACGTGTGTATTCACCTTAAAACCTGCTCCTGTCTGCCTCCTCCCCCTTTTACTTTCTTGCACCAATATGAGAGTCTTCATTTTAGTTCCCAAGGATTAGAGCAACATTTCTTCTGCTGCTGGAGAGCATTTAAATATTTATTTTATTAATGTATTTAATGTTCTGCTTTTCATCTCTTTTTGCATATTTAATAGTTCTCAGTATAAACTCCTCCAGAGTGAAGTGGTCATATTCAGCACTTATCTGCCACTTGTATGTCTCCTAGAGTGAGGTCACTCAGTCACCCGTATTTTTAAGATGTATAACACCAGTTGTTCCAGTTGAAGTAAAAATTGGTCCCTATATGCCAGTGGTGGGGAACCTTTTTTCTGCTGAGGGCCATTTTGATATTTATAATATTATTTGTGGGCCTGATGCAGGCCACACCCCCCTCCGTGTGATGTCACATAGGGGCAGGGCCACAATTGCCGATGATTACAGCAATGACTGGAGCATCTTGAGGATGCTCCGGGAGCTGTAAGGGCAGCGTGTGACTGTCTGAAGTGTCCTAAGGACGCTCATGGTGGCACTGCTGCATAGAAAGAAGCTGAAAAAAACTCAGAGGGCCAGACCAAATGATTCCAGGGGCCTTATACGGCACACGTGCCTGAGGTTCCCCATCCCTGCTATATGCAATACAGAAACTACTGTTTGAGCCTCTTGAATCCATTGACTTTGAGATCCTGACCTGGATGGTGTTTTTTATTAGCTATTCCCTCTGCAAGAACGGTGTCTGAGTTGGCTGCCTTATCTTGCAGAGCACTATGGGCCTGATTCAGAGGCGGTCGGAGGATGCAAGCGGTCACTCAGAAACTGGGCGGCCGCTTGCATCCTGACCGCCCGCCTCTGTTGCGGTCGTTAGGCTGTGACCATCGCGACCATCGGGGCTTACGACGAGACCCTAGGGTAGGGTCTCACTTGTTGTAAGCCCCGGAGAGCTTCTGGCTCTGTCTGAGCCGGAAGCTCTCCACTGACATCACTAGTGATGTCAGTGGGGCCTCCCCCAAACGGTAGGCGTTCCCATGTTTGGGCTGCCACCCCCCCGGCCTGCCTTCCAAACGGGGCGAGCTGTCAATCAACATCGACAGCTCGCCCCCTTTGGAAAGAGACCCGCTACGACCATCGCTGTCGGTCGTAGCGGGTCTCACGCATGCGCACGAGGGAGCCGGCTCCCTCGTACGCATGCGCACTGGCCAAACATCGAGGCGGCCGTGCGGTCGTAGACCGTACGGCCGCCTCTGAATGAAGGCCTATATCTGGCTATCTGGCCTTTCATATGGACAGAGCCATTCTGCACCCCAAGCTTTATTTTCAGCCAAAGGTGGTGTAAAAACGCCACCTGAAGGAGGATTTTGTTCTCTTTCCTTTGGTAAAAAAATTAGCCATTGTTAGTGAAGAATCTCTCTGCCTCTTAGATGTTGTTAGAGCTTTTTGGGTCTTTGTAGACAGTCTTCCTTGTGAAGGACAGATAGCTACAATGTACTGTTCCTTATAATGCACATATAGCAGGATTTCTGGAAACAAAACAGATGCTTGTAAGATCGATATCAGCTGCCATCTGACATGTATATATCTCAAAGTAAACTCATATTCCAGGTAACCTTTTTGGGCCAATCTACCAGATTGGTGAGAACCTCTAGGGCAGAACAGCATGGAGCCTCCGTTGAATAGTTGAGCTGATGTGGTCCTTTGTCCATAGTTGTACCAAATTCTATAGATTCCATGGCTTTGTGTCCAAAGATGCCAACATTGAGTATAGCAATGTCTCAGTGTTACCTTCCCAAGGGACAAATGTGGAATTCCATGGTTAGAATATCTAATTTCTAGATACATACATTTCTCTGAATCAATCTGGGGGACACTGTATTCCCACCCTTTATTTCACTCTTTGTTTATGTTTGACAACTGTTTTTATTTATTTATTTGTTCTTTTCTGTCCAATGAGTTTTATTAGTCTGTAGCAGCGTCCGCTACGCAGGAAGGTTAGCAGGGTCCACTAAATGGTTTCACGGAGATTGATTTAAAGGTACTGTAAGTCGAAAAAGTCCCAATTTTTTTAACATGAATATTTTTCAATGTAATAAGATGTGTTTAGTTCCAATGGGCTTTAAGATAGTAATAGGTTGATGTGAAATGTTGTAGCAGTCTCATTATGTAACTTTAGTTTTATTCACCGTTCATTATATTGCATTCTATGCTCACACAGATATCGCACACAGAGGAGGAGTGTATACAGTTTAATATCCACCAGTACTTTGAAGTAGGACTTATCCAACCTGCGTCTGTCACAGTGTATGACTATTACTCCCCAGGTAAGATGCTCTGTAACCCTGTGATCTGACCTCTCACTGAGGCCCGTATTCAATTCGCCTCGAAAAGTCCCGTACTTTTCGAATGCTGCACTTTTCGCCGACATCGCTGGTTATCAGTGCGAAAAAGTATCGCGCTCATCCACGCTTATCTCCGTATTCAAAAAAAGTCAGCGAAAATGGGACTCGGAGAAAGTCTAAAATGCAAAAAGTGCTATCAGATTTGGGGAAATAAGACTGACACCGCCCAAAAGATGCACTTACATTGGGGATCACTATAGATCCCACCGAATAGCCCAGCTGAAGATATTTGGGGTACTTAATTGATCTCAATTGTTGCTATTCAGCGTCTTTGCATAAGTTGTGAAGAATAGCTTTTAGCAGGTTTTTTGGGGTGAAAATAAGTAGTCCCAGCAAATTTGGGGTACAGGAAAATGGGTGCTAGCATATTTTAAAGTTGCTAAAGTGAAGTTTTAAAAAATGTAAAATGAAAGTACTTTTTTGGGGTAATCTAAAGTATTTTATAAACTTTTTTTGATGCAGTTTACCTTTGGGGGATTGTCCCAAGGGTGCACGGGGGTTTTCCAAAGTTTGCACCCCAAAACCCCAATTCTGCACTTTTTTTTGACTGCTATTCCATAGGCAAATATTTTTTTGCTGATTCAATGCATTTAGTTTCCACACCGTCGAAAAGTATTTTGTAATTGAATATGGGGATAAGTTTCCGCTGGTGAAATGACGTCAGCCGCGATACTTTTACGCGGATTCGGACTTATCGCGGCTAATTGAACATGGCCCGGAGTCTAAAAGATGAAAACATGTTATTGTCTTTGCTCACTAAATAGAACATTCTCACTTCACATCACTTATATGACGGTACTGACAAACAGCACGCCCTTTTCCCTGATCTGAGACCTCTTTCTATACTCCTTATGGTGTAGCATTTATTTATTTATTTACTTATTTTGTAACATACACCTTAAGGCAGAATGATTAGTGATATATGTGAAATCATTTCAGCCAATGATATGTTTTTGAAGCACAATCCCAATTCACTAACAGAGAATGTATAACCCAATAGCGTTGGATATAGAGTGTTAGGTATTGGTAAATGGAAAGCATACCCCAATAGCAGCAGTCAGTAAGGAGGGAGGTGACCTCCAAAAACATGGAAAGTGCACAATACAAAAAGAGAGACAACTGAGCTCTTTTCATATCAGTGCTTCAATTGTAAATCAAACAAAGACATGGATCTTATATCAAACCTACTAATTCATATATTTAATCAGTGGAAAATGACATAATCAAGGTATATATAAAAAAGTCACCCTTGAGGACTAACTCCATGTAAAAACATATGAATATTACGTTGTGCAATCTAGTAAGTTGCAATCTTACCTGTAAGATGATATTCTTATCTGCAGGTGTCCTCTCACTGTGCCCCTGTTCTGGAGACAGATGTTAAAGCTAATTTCTGTTGCCATTGAAATTGATGACCTACATTATAGGCAATTTTAAAATAAAGTATCTGCTGTACAAGTGTATCATTATTTCTTAAAATATGTATATGAAAACAAGGAAGAAACCGGTAGTGTAGAAATCAAACTACAAGACCAGTACTATTATAAATTAAAAAATGTCCCACTATAGAGTAAACATAACATAGAATTTATTTTATTAATTCTATCAAAGTGATTATTTGTTTTCCACCTTCAATATCAATTTTCAAAATGGCTCAGAAAATAATACAATAAGTAAAAAAATAGTATAAAAAGTGGCATCGAAACTATTGGCCAAGTGCTTTGTAATATAGTGTAAAGTGACTGCGTACCAAAATGTAAAGAAATGCGTGCTTATCTGCAGGGGTGTTTCTAGAGAGGAAGGGGGCCCATGTGCAGTCTCTGTCACAGGCCCCCTCCTCTCCGTCCTGCAGCATGGAGCGCACTGAGCTGTGCGCGACCAGCGCCGCACTAATAGACTCCGTGCACTATAGTGTGCCCATAGTCTATAGCGCATGTGCAGGTCACCGGGAAAATAGCCGCGGCGGTCATTTTCAAGCCGTTTTTTACAGTACAGACACCTGCACCGACGTAGGACTCCAGAGAGGTAAGTATAATATGGGTGCAGGGTGTATGGTGCAGGCCCCTCCCTGGACCCAGGGGCCCGTGTGCCCCACACACCCTGCACCCATTATAAATACGTCCCTACTTATATGGAATAAAGTGCCTGGTAACCGGAATTCAAAGTGGCTTAATCCTTAGCGTTTCCGCCATAAATCCCAACTGGACTTGAAATGTATATAAAATATATAACCAATATGTGTCCAATACAACACTTTTTCTTATTCTCACCCCAAGATGTTGAGATATGGAAGCCTCGGCACTGAGGCACCTACTGCCTTCAATGTTTGTCCTTTAATTGGAACCCGTAGAGAGAGTTGTGTCATACACATCAGTGGTTTGATGTATCGAGCAAACCTAAACCATAGAAAACATTGTACACGAGGTAGCTCGGTGCTGAAGTACTGGCCGAGTTTATTCAGATTTCAAGATCACTTTTGCATCCAGCTCCACATTCCCCTTAAACAATCAGGGTTTCCCTCATAGCACAACAAGCATGATAAATTGGGCCAATGAGAGACAATCTGCAGTCCATGGGTTCATATAGCAGTTGACATTGGGCCTGCAAAAGAACCAAACCTCCACACTCAAAATATTGTGGCCTGGTTACTCCGTTTGCTGGCCCTTGAGACCTCTCACAGGGAAAACCACCCACTGTTTTTGTCGTGGCACGACATTAGGCAGAAAGGGCCATGGCTTAGGCATCTCATGCACAGCCTCCAATATCTCCGCAGCAATGGCAAGTTCCTGTAAGGTTTACGTATACTAGTTCACTCTACAGCCCTCAATCCAGACCTCAGGTGAAGTAGTCATTCTATTGAACCTCTATGATTCTCATTGCCAAATTAGCTTTGGGTTGATGCCATTTCTTAAGACCTTTAAAAAAAAAATTAGGAAGCTGCACCCTATCTGGTTTCTCTCTTCCAAAGCATGGTCCATGATATTGTTGGCTTCTCTAGTTGCTATGACTACAATATAAGCCAACGTTTATCTCTTTAGGTGTTGCTAACAACTCTGTTTAAACTAAGTCCATGTATGTTTTTCTGAGCTTTACCACACAAATAAAGTGCTAACATCTAATTATAATTCACCACAGCCATCTAGCACATATTGTAGTTTTTTCAAATGCCACAACATACAGTATACCTTAACTTGCCCGCCACCTAATTTTCTGCAGAAAATGCTGCCCCCCTTAACCATCTGATTTATTTGTCAGGATGACAGACCACTTTCACATATACAAATATGAAATAAGGTCTTCTTACTGATCCCTAGCACTAAGCTTACACAGTCCAAGTGATTTTCAGATTGGCCAGCTGATGTCAGTCACCCACCCACAAGATCCATAATGGTTAAACTCTACCCCAGCTCTATCCCAATTGGCTGATGTTAAAACCATGTGATATCTCCTTCATTCCCAAATATAAAGCCCAATATTTTGTTTAACCTATCTGACTGCAGTCCCATTTGCACCTTGTCAACAGGAAATCTTGTGGTAAATCATAACTTTCCATAATAAACGGGACTATTTCTTACTCTAAGTTTAAGGGGCATATTCAATTGGGCGTGAGCTTTACGCCCAATTGTGGATTCCGCGGGTATGCGCTCTCCCGATACTGGAGGTATTCAATTTAAAAAAATAAATTGTTGCAGGGTTTTCAGAACAGAGTATGAAAGACAAAAAAATGCATACTTACATGTCCAGGGGTCTATGATGGTCTCTGCGGCTCCCATTGGCCTCCCCTCCATCTTGTCACCAGCGGCTGCTTGGAGTCTAGGGGGCTGCTGGGAGGCTCCGGGAGCTGGAAGGAAGAGCAAGGGCTGCTGGTAGAGGCAGTTCTTCCAGCACCCGTTACAGTGAGGGACACACACACACAGGGGGTCACACACTCTGGGGGTCACTCACACACACACTCACTCACACTCACTCACACTGACATACTCATCCTGCTGCAGGAGACCGGGTCCCGACGCTGGATGCAGAAGACACCACTTTGGAAGGTGAGTAAATAAGGACGAATTAAGCTAATCGTAAGCCTCCAATTGCTTAATTATTAGTCCTCAGGGGGGGTTCTGCTGGGGTCCCAGAGCAAGTCCCACTTAGATTTCAGGAAAAATCAGACTTTGCTCTGGAGGTGCGAGAAAAAAAATCTCCCGGCGCTCAAAATAGCAAATACCCCCGATCCTTACTGAATAGTAAAAATCCCTCTTCTGCAAGAAAAACCCTGCAGTACTGCAGTTGTGAGATTTTTGCTATTCTTACACCTAATTGGATATGCCCCTAGCTGTGTCACCTTGAAAACAACCACATAATTGCCTGGAAGAAGAAATTGAGCATTCACAAAACCCTAAGGGTATTCGTGAGTGTTATATGAAAGCCTGACCTGCCTGATTATTACACCATATTTATAAAGCAGCCTCCTGACACCATTTTTTCAAGCATACTGTATTAAAACATGTGAGTGACCAGAAATGATGATTATTTAGATATATAAACTGAGGAAGGTGCTAATGTACAACAGGATGTGGGGGATAATGTTAAATGTGGGTGTAGTAGGTATTACCGCCGGCCGCATGGCAGCTCGGCAAGGGTGAAGATCCCTAAGGTAAGTATCGCTAACCTAATTCTACCCCCTAACTCTAGCCCTCCCTTAGTGGTGCCTAACCCTAACCTGCCCCCCAAGTGCCTAACCCTAATCCCCCCTCTAAGTGCCTAAACCTAACCCCCCAATCCCCACTGCCTAAACGTAAGTCCCCAGAAGAGGGTGCCTAACCCTTACCTCCCCCGGGGGTGCCTAACCCTAACCCCCCCTTCCCCTAGCCTAAACCTAACCCTCCTGGGGGGTGCTAACCCTAAGTCCCCCCCGGGAGCCCTAAACCTAACCCTCTCCCCCTCGCGGCTGTCCGCGCCCTGTGCCCGGCTTACCTTCGTTCGGCATGAGTTGAGTTTTTGACGCCTGTCATTAGTACCACGCCGGGATTAGAGAGTCTGGAAGCCGGCGGTCGGCATTTGGACAGTCAGCTTCCAGACTACATTCCGTTATATGTGACAATAAAGGGGATGCAATGATGACTGTATTGGAATTAAGGAAGAAACTGAGATAGATGTTGACTATTCGGAAGTAAGGAAGCCACCAGTGGAGCCCATGATATACACATCGTCACACCTGGAAAAACTGTCAAAAAAACACAAACGTCTACTGTGCACAATTATTTTTACCCCAACCCAGAGAACATTTGCCAGGACATCTCTAGCCTTTGCCATGCCAAAATAAGTAGGACAGTTGACCATCTAGGCACCTACACTTACCTTTTACTGTACATCATTTGCAGTGAGTTCATTCAAGCGGTTCACGAAAGGCAGGAAAACCAGCAGCTACAGTACCAGCAGCAATAGATACTGTACATCATGCAGCTATCACCAGCTGCACATTATCATCATCTTTCTCATTCGTATTTGCAAATGTATTTTTGACAACCAAATAGCCCAGATGCTCGTAACTGTTCATTTAGTCAGCGGACAATCTTCTCCACCAGTTTTGTGTTATCTGAAACATATAAACCAATGATCTCGAAATTCCTCTTCTTTAGCAACAGGTTTATCTCAATGTAATATGGCCAGTGTAACAGTCTTAAATATATGTATCATTCTCTTGATAGAAAACCGCTGCACTAAATTCTACCACGTGGAAGACAGCAGCAAACTTCTGGGCAGGATCTGCCAGGGAACGGTGTGTCGTTGTGCGGAAGGTAAGATAGATACAAAGTATCACATTGTTGGGTGTTTAACAGGAAATTCTGTGTATTGTTATAATTACATCGATGAAGCAATTACATCTAAACGGTGCCAATAAAATCCCAGTTATGAGCAATTTATAGTATGTGTGTGTGTATGTATGTGTATATATATATATATATATATAAGAGGGGATACTCCATAGCACATAAAAGTTTTTAATAATAGAACAATTTCCTTTTATCCGTATGTCAATACTTGTACCGAGCAACAAACTGTGTGGACTGATTACCCCATAGTTTCATATCATACTACACCGAGCAGAATAAAACTCCTCCACTGCAACATCCCTGGGATCACGCTACACACCATCAGCCTTCTCAGAAGCCTCATCGTTCCGGAACCACTTGGACCCAAACTGCAGGCGAATTCCTAACCTGGAGCTGGTGACGACACAAGGCCACGCGCCAAGCGCGTTTCGTCACCAACTTCACCAGATATATATATATATATATATATATATATTGTAAACAATTTGTAATTATGCAAATACTTTTCTAAAAGCAAATGTTGATTTGTACAACCATTATATTTACGATAAAGAATGGTTCTTTAATTATATATCATTTATTTGCTCCATGGATAATAAATCACTATACCTTAGCAAGACATTTATTCTCCAATAAATAATCACATCACTTCCCGGTAGCGCCATTCACCCCATGCCAAGACACACTGCAATAGTATTTCTGTGACTATAACTAAAAGATTGGCAACATCAGAAGCAATCAATGGTTTGTGGATCTAACAAGTCAGATATTTTTTTATGGTATTTCATATATATATGTTTTTCAGCTTTATAGGACTCAGTTTAGAAAATAATTATCTTTTTATGGAATATCACATTGTCTGTGTAATGCCTGATTGGTTGCTGTCAGTTATAATGACATGTTGATTCTCTCGTGTATCCTCTCTCGTGACTGCTTACTTTAAGATCCAATAACACATATTACCCAAAATATAAAAAAATATATAAAAGGATTCACATCTCAACTTTAATGATGTAATGCTTATTTATAAAATACCTTAAGACACTGATGACTTTACTATATTTCCTATTACAGAGAATTGTTTTATGCAGCAACAATTAGATGAGGTTGACGCAATTGAACGACTTGACAAAGCCTGTGAAGTGGCAGTGGATTATGGTGAGATCATTATAATATTGTTATCATATCATTATGCTCCTAAGAGCTGACTCCAAACATTAATTAGGGGTCTATTTACTAAGCAGTGTTAGGAGACAGAGTGAAAAGTGATAAGGTGCCAGCCAATCAGCTCCCAACTGTCATCTCACAGGCTGTGTTTGAAAAATGACAGTTGGGAGCTGATTGGCTGGCACCTTATCACTTTTCACTCTGTCTCCTAACACTGCTTAGTAAATAGACCCCTAAAGATGTGCCTTGCTAAATATTTGTCAGTGGCACCGTAACTGGGTGTCCTGTCCTGGCCACGCCCCCTAAGTGTCATGTGGAGGGGGCAGGGCCACCATCAACGGGAATCTTCAGGATGCTCTGAGCAGCGACGTTCCCATCAGAAGCGTCCTAAGGATGCTCCGGGTGTCACTGCAGCAGAGATTCTGGCTGCAGGGGGGCCATTCCAAGCACCCTGCCAGTCAGATGCAGGGACTGGGAGACGGAACCGCCTGCACACCCCTAGTTAGAGCTCTGTTTGTCAGTCTAATAATCTCGTCACTGTTGGTTTCGATTGTCTATATTCAGTGATTACATATAAATATAATCATTTCACGTGACTGATATTTTCCCCCACAGTCTACAAGACAACGCTCGCCGCCACTGAGCACAGGGACAACTATGTCGTCTATAATATGACTGTTGTTGAAGTCATCAAGGAAGGTAATTATCCCATGAGATTACAGATTCATTTGTGTAAAGTCATTGCATTATTTCTGATCACTACAGTATACAGAGACTGTACTTTGGCATACCCGGGAAATACAGATGGGTCTACATACATCTAGCCTCCTGGCACTTTAAACAGCCCTTCTAGTTACGCCATGCCGTGGCTCTGTAGTGCTGAGCGTCTTTTCGTGCGTCTTTTTACCTTCAAATGCGTCTCATTCGCACAACGATGTGACTAGATTGCACAAGCAGCTTCTGCATACTAAAATGATATGCAGCATGCCTATGTTCTGTGTGTGTCAGGGGCAGGCCCGCGTGGCCACGCCCCCTTGCTGAAAAAAAAACAAAGAAAATGATTTCGGCGCTGCGCGCTGGCGAGGGGGGGGTGCTCTGAGCCCCCTCAGCCCGGCGCAAAGCCAGGGGGGGCGCGATCAGTGTGATCGCTCCCTCGCACAGGCATAGTAGACTGCTGTGGCTGCTCCTCAGCAGCCATGAGCAGTCTCCAACTGCAGCTCAGCACACGCTGTGTGCTGGGCTGCTGTGAGGGGTGGGGGCGGCGCCGGAACCGGGCCCCCGCCGGGCCCCTCAGGAAACCCAGGCCCGGGTAATCTGTACCTGCCCCCCCCCTCTCAGTGCCCCTGGTCAGGGGGTGTATCTGTGTGGTACCCCCAGAGTTATGAGGTCACCCATAAGTTAGTTAGGGGACTCTTAGAGCCCTGCAGCCCCTGTAGTTTTTTAAAAATTTATTATATGCTTCATTAAGTCCTATAGTAGCTGTCAGGATGAACTGTTAGTGACCCTTCCCTCCTGGCCTGTACTGAGCATGTTCAGGAGAGTCTGGCAGAACCCCTAGCAGATCCCTGGCAGGCCAGCAACAACTTTTGCCTGGGAATATGGGAATCATTACCTGCACTTAATGGAAGTCTGAGTTGAGGGGTAGAGGAACCCTGGGGCGGTCTGTGGCTAGTGGACCCTGACCAACAGTATACAGGGTCTTCAAGCAGCGGGGGCGGTGCTACCTAGCAGGAGATGGTAAAATTATGATAGCCAGATAGACAGGAAACTGGAAATACAGATGGGAGAGAGAGTTGTGCAGCAGCATCAGCCATGTAACCCAAAGCAGAGTCTGTGTGGGCTGGCAGGAGACTTGGAGGATGGCACCAGCTGCACTCCAGCAGTGGCAGAACAGGAATTCAGGGATCAGTGGTGGGCATAGTCCAAGGGGATGATGTCCGGCGGATTCTGCTAGGGCCTGGGTCTGGAGACCGTCCAGAGGATCGACAGCGGAGCATATTGCCGAAAGCCCCCTGCTATGAATGGTGTACGCTGCTCGTTTCTGCGGGTTCTGTTCTTGCTGCCAGGGAGCCAAGGCTGGAGGAGGCACGTCCATGGGATGGCCCCTCGCCATTTGCCCCATTCGCCAGGGAATTCAGTGCTGCACGGAGGAAGGACTTTTACTGCCATTGTGGGAGAGATCAACTGTGAACCCCCCTTTAGCTGTTGGAGGAGGGTGCTGATTATTTCTGGAAGGATAGGATGGAGAGAGCAAGATCTAGAGCTAGTGATTAGTTGGACTATGCATAAAGTTTTTTGTACAGACAAGCTGAACGACAATGCTTCCATTCTGATGCCCTCTTAGTGGGAAAGCATATAGGCCCTCATTCAGAGCCGTACGCTCTGAGCAGAGCGCACGCTCTGAATGAGGGCCGCCCTCCATAAAAATGGAGCGTCCTCCTGGACGCTCGTATAGCTGTGGGTCACCACCCACAGCCTATACGAGCATGCAGTTTGATGGCCGCGATGGTCGTGACCATCGAAACTGCGAGCCGGAGCCTGCGGTTGAGGTTTTCAACCGCAAGCTCCGGAGTGATTTTGGCTCTATCAGAGCCAAAATCACTCCCACTGACATCACTAGTGATGTCAGTGGGCCGGCTTCTGACGGGAGGCGTTCCCGTGGGAACGCCCCCGTCAGGGAGGCACGCCCCCGGCACGCCCACCAAAGGGGGCGTGCTGTCAATCAACATCGACAGCACGCCCCCTTTGATCAGACACAACGAGTGAAGGACTTTCCTTCGCTCGTCGCGTCTGGCGCATGCGCACGACGGAGCTCCCTCCGTCGTGCGCATGCTCAGTGCAGAACATCGACCCACTTGCGAGCGGACAGCCGCTCGCGAGTGGGTCTGAATCAGGGCCATAGTCTGTTTAAAGCTATTTATTGTCACCAAGTTAAAGCACAAGAACTGTGGACCTCATTCTTACCCGCTCGCAAGCGCTGAGCGCTCGCAAGCGGGTCGATGTCTAGGCCCTGTGCACGCGCAGCGGCCACACTGCTCGTGCGCAAGCCCCGGAGCGAGAGAGAAATTCTCTCGCTCCGGAGCTCTCTACAAAAGGGATGGCTGTCGATGTTGATCGACGGCTTGCCCCGTTTTGTAGGCGTGGCGGGGGGTGGTTTCACAAACAGAGGCGTCCCTTAAGGAATGCCTGCCGTTTTGTGGGCGGCCGCACTGACATCAGCAGTGATGTCAGTGGGGAGCTTCCTGCTCGATCAGAGCAGGCAGCTGCCTGGGGCTTGCGGTTGTCGAGACCCAACCTTAGGGTCTCGTCGCAAGCACCGAAATCGCGATGGTCTTGACCATCACGACCATCAACCTGGTCAGTCGTTAAAGCTGTGGGTGGTAACTCACAGCTTTGCTAGCGACCAGGAGGCCGCACTTCAAAACCCAAGCGGCCGCCCACATTCAGAGCAACTGCTCGCATTTTGCGAGCGCCTCTGAATGAGGGCCTGTGTGTGTACCTGCTGGCCGCTTTGACTTCACATACTTCACCTCATTGCAGCTCAATTTGACTTTCATGCTGTGGGTCTGTTTAAAGCTTATTATTGCCAGAAGATAGAGCAAATGAACTGTGGACCTCAGAGTCGGTTGTTGCGGCCGCACGGTCGTACGCCACCGATGTTCGCTAAACTGCGCATGCGTAAAATTCGCAATGCGCGTGCACAAACTAACTATTACGATCAGAAATTGCTCTCTCCTTGAACACAGCCAGGTCGTTAGTTTGAGTGACAGGATGAGGCGTTTGTGGGTGGTAACAGGGGAAGGTGCTTGTGAACTGGGGAATGGAGATCCGAACGCAGGCGTGCCTCATTATGCGAACGGCGTTTTATGGGAGTGCATAATTAACTAAGTAGTGTCATGCTTAAGAGAGGGTATGGTCAACCTTAAGCTCTACGACCAGCTCCGATGGTTCCCGATGGTCTCGATTAATCCTTATATGCCCGGAGATGACGTGTAATGCGTATGAGATGGGGGCGTATTTTTAGTCTTACGGCCGCATCCTCCCCTCGCTTGTCCAGCTAACGATCCCATCTTAACGACGCAACTTGCGAGCGCTTCATTTGCATATCCGGACCCTTTTACCTTACGACCGAGCGGCCGCAACGACCGACTCTGAATGAGGTCATGTGTGTGTACCTGCTGGCCGCTTTGACTGATGCCACCTGATGCAGCTCATATTGACTTTTCATACTGTGGGTCTGGTTAAAACTGTTAATTGTCAGTAGTTAAAGCAAAAAGGACTTTCCATGTGCTCACTAGTCACATTGACTGCTAATTCTCAATTTTATATTTGGCCGTTCTGTCACACTATGCCGTTTAGTTGTAAGTTTCCCTTGTAGATTTGTCAACTGATTCCTTCATCATTGTATTAATGTGCAGGGGCAAACACAGGATTTGTAAGGGGGGGTTTCTGCATATGTATGTGTGCATGTATGTATGTGTATACAATTATATATATATATATATATATATATATAAATATATATACACAGGTGTATATATATATATATATATATTAGGGATGTGCAGGCTCGGATAGGTTCGAGTTTGCACGTGGAGTTCGGATTTTTCCCTCCAAAAAAACGGAACTCAGTACGAGGCAAAACGTCATCTTACATGGACGAACATCATCATTCCTGGTCTTTTGTCCAGGAATGATGATGTTCGTCCATGTAAGATGACGTTTTGCCTCGTTCTGAGTTCCGTTTTTTTGGAGGGAAAAATCCGAACTCCACGTGCAAACTCGAACCTATCCGAGCTTGCACATCCCTAATATATATATATATATATATATATATATATATATATATATATATATAATTACCACCCACATGCCTTTCACACATGGTTAGTTACATTTTTACAATGTATTGTGGAAGTATAGTTGTATTCCCAATTTGGACTGCCCCCCTCTTCCCCTCCCACACACAGACACTCAGGGCAGGTTACAGACACTTACACTGCACATTACACACAGACACTTACACTGCACAATACACACAGACACCTACACTGCACATTACACACAGCCACCTTGCACTGCAGATTACACACATACACGTACACTGCACATTACACACAGCCACCTTGCACTGCAGATTACACACAGACACTTACACTGCACATTACACACAGCCACCTTGCACTGCAGATTACACACATACACGTACACTGCACATTACACACAGCCACCTTGCACTGCAGATTACACACATACACGTACACTGCACATTACACACAGACACCTACACTGCACATTACACACAGCCACCTTGCACTGCACATTACACACAGACACTTACACTGCACATTACACACAGACACCTACACTGCACATTACACACAGCCACCTTGCACTGCAGATTACACACATACACGTACACTGCACATTACACACAGACACCTACACTGCACATTACACACATACACGTACACTGCACATTACACACAGCCACCTTGCACTGCACATTACACACAGACACTTACACTGCACATTACACACAGACACCTACACTGCACATTACACACAGCCACCTTGCACTGCACATTACACACAGACACTTACACTGCAGATTACACACATACACCTACACTGCACATTACACACAGACACCTACACTGCACATTACACACATACACGTACACTGCACATTACACACATACACGTACACTGCACATTACACACATACACGTACACTGCACATTACACACAGACACCTACACTGCACATTACACACAGCCACCTTGCACTGCACATTACACACAGACACTTACACTGCACATTACACACAGCCACCTTGCACTGCAGATTACACACATACACGTACACTGCACATTACACACAGACACCTACACTGCACATTACACACAGCCACCTTGCACTGCAAATTACACACATACACGTACACTGCACATTACACACAGACACCTACACTGCACATTACACACAGCCACCTTGCACTGCACATTACACACAGACACTTACACTGCACATTACACACAGACACCTACACTGCACATTACACACATACACTTACACTGCACATTACACACATACACCTACACTGCACATTACACACATACACCTACACTGCACATTACACACATACACCTACACTGCACATTACACACAGCCACCTTGCACTGCAGATTACACACATACACGTACACTGCACATTACACACTGACACTTACACTGCACATTACACGCAGCCACCTTGCACTGCAGATTACACACATACACTTACACCGCACATTACACACATACACTTACACTGCACATTACACACAGACACTTACACCGCACATTACACACAGACACCTACACTGCACATTACACACAGCCACCTTGCACTGCACATTACACACAGACACTTACACTGCACATTACACACAGACACTTACACTGCACATTACACACAGCCACCTTGCACTGCAGATTACACACATACACATACACTGCACATTACACACTGACACTTACACTGCACATTACGCACAGCCACCTTGCACTGCAGATTACATACACTCGAACTACAGACCATCTCCCTCCACAAACATGCTGGCAGGTACCTGTGATGTTGTTTGTGGCAGTGCTAAATTACAGTACATGCTGTCCGGACTTGAGCAGACGAGGAGGAGTGCAGTGAGTGACATCACTTGCACCCTATGCATGCTTGCCTACCCTCCCGATTTTAGCGGTAGGCTCACGATTTTTAATTAAGCCTCCCGCTCCCCCGCAAGTATACATCAACTCCCGGCAATGCTGGGGGCGGTGCCTGCACTGGAAGTCATGACCGGCCACCGCGGGGTTGTGAGTAGCGGTGGCCGGCTAGATCGTCGGGCAGACTGCTTGGTGGCATTGGCGGAGGTAAATAGTGGTGCTGCCGCTTGGGTCTGATCAGCGGCGCAGCACCAGCACTCTGAAAGGGCACTCATTGACAGCCATCCATTTAATTATTAAATGAATGGCTGTCAGTGAGTGCCCGTTTCGAGTGCAGTTAATGCCTGTGACAAGATATATATGTAATGGAGTATATATAGGAGGGAGAGTGAGGCAGCCTGCTCACAGCCAGCAGCTCAATCCTCCCAGGAACCAACTACTGTCCTGAAATTCCAACCACTCCATACACTGCAAAACTAGGACCCTCTCCCTCTCTCACTACACTCCCAAGCATGGGATTTATTATCTATCTCTACCGTGCAGGACATGTACAGATCCTGACTGCATAGTGGGAGTTATATATATATATATATATATATAATTTTTTTTTTACATGTACCAGCAGTGCCAGACATGCAGGTTGTTATAGTGATTCAGTTGGGGAAAAGGGGATGGGGAAACTTCTGTCCCAGTTAGTATGCTGGGGGAGATGTACGAAGCCCAGAAGCGGTATCAGCGCATGTTATGTGCTCTGATACCGCTTCTCCCCGATGTATGATCGGGGGTCTGGGCGGTAAATGACAGGGGCGCATAGCGCCCCTGTCATTATCGGCGCTGCTATCTACAAGATAACAGCGCCGAGCGGCAGGGCCATGTACGAACGGTCATACCGCATGACCGTTCGGCCGGCTGTAGCTGTCGTTATCAACAGCTACAGCCTGGCGCTAGCCTATCCCCACAGCAGGGATAGCGCTGTCCCTGCTGCGGCTGCTGCCGGCTCCAGGCTGCACGCGGGGATCTTGCGATACTTGTGAGATCCCGCGCATGCTCAGTGGAGCCGGCCGGGACAGAGACACAGCGCATCAGCACTAGGCTGATGCGCTGGTGTCTCTAGCGGGTAGCGCCGGAGGGGGGAGTTAACGCTCCCCCTCTCCTGCCGATGAGATGTTCTTACATCTCATCAGTAGTGCTTCCTGCTTCGCCTTGATAAAGAGGCGAAGCAGGAAGCGGTATAGCAGCACGTTAAGTGCCGCTATAATACATCTACCCCATTATGTCAGTAAATTATTAATTGGTCATCTTATGTCCACCTTAACATACACCATCTGATTAATCCTCTAGAACTGAGATAAGTTCTAATAAGAGGATAATCTCCACCACTAATGTAATGTGTAGTGAAGCTGTTTGCAGTACTCACTGCAACAATAATATCTGTTTAATAACAGTTCCTCTATGGAGAAACAAAGTAGCTAGGTGAGTAACAGCAAGCTTGTCAGTATGAGTGTACACCACTAGATGGCGCTGTTGTTATAGTTAGCAGTGTAATTCAAATATATTCGTGAAAGTGCTTGATATAAAGCAGCAGGTTATTATTAATAACTGGATTCCGCTTGGGTGCTGATTGGACCTTATTACAAACTCTATGTTAAAGAATGCAGGTGTATATATGACCCATGGCAACTGGTATTCACATAGAGTTTGGTTAATGTTATGCTCGGTTTGATGTGTTGTTACATTACATATACGCCAATAGGTGGAGCTAGACACACCCTTTGGCTGAAGCAGACCACGCCCCTTCAATGACTCGCTGCGTGGCTCACTCCCTTCTACAATCTCCCTGAAAGTGTTTTTCAAAAGTAGGCAACTATGACTCAAAGGCACATGGGAGCTGTTAGGAAGGAGCTGCAACCACAGCAGCTCCCATCGTGTACTGCTCAGCCATATCCATAGCTACACGGAAGCTGCCCAATCGGAGCTCACAGACCGGCCTGATGAGACAGAGACAATGTTCTCTGTTTCACTTTAAAAATCAAGTAATAATTGTGCGCTGTGGGGATGGATTGGCCTGGCAGGGGGGGTTCTAGGTACTCAGAACCCCCCCTGCGTGCGCTACTGATGTGTATTGATCTGGTACATCTGTTATGTCTTTGCATGGTAGCTTTCATATTGTTTCGCTAATTCTTTGGTTTAAAATAAAATAGCGTTGTACCTGATAATCTGTGTCTGCCATTGTGTCTGTAAGGAAAGGGAAGCACATTGCTTGCCCCTCTGATCAAATTCTAACCTGGTCCCTAGTAAAAATGGGATATTACAACTGCATGCGAAACGCGATGTTACAGTGTTACAGCCGCTGATGCTGTAATGTAGCATTTTGCATGCAGATACTCCTGCACTCGCTCAGAGAATATTGGCATGCTGCGTAGCTCAGGCAGCTTCTGCTGATTAAAATGATATCTGTTCACGAATAAGACGCATTTGAAGGTAAAAAAGATGCACGAAAAGACACTCTGCGCTACCGAGTCACACTGAGCTCCCGCGTTATGTGTGGCGCGACTTGTAGCGCACGGAGGATAGATGTATGTGGGCACATCTGTAGCACACATACACAAGTCATTATTGCTTCTGTGTGTGTCCCACTGCTAAGCTTGTTAAACAGCAACTTCTTCGGTGTACCCACTAGCAGAGGCACACCATGGTATAGTACACATACGTTACTGTAAGGGTGCCTACACTCTTGGCGATGTGCTCCCGATCCGACATTGTGTCCGATTTCCCCTTGATCTCTCCCCAGCAGCTCCCCGGCAGCCGTGGGCAGGATTTGGTGTTAAAAACTGTCCAATGTGACAAACGATCTATCGCGCCTCCTAACTATTCCAGTGCATCGGGACTGAGATTATCAGATCTGCCCTACAGTACGGCAGATTTGAAGATGCGATGTACAACCTGTGGGGACGCGCATTTGCTTCGTGATCGTGAGTGGACACTCACGATTTGGGCATATTTTACACGATTTGTCGTCACGATGTGTCTGAATCGGGTAAATAGTCAAAAATAGCAGCAGGGTTGCCTACCCTCCCAATTTGGCAGGGACCCTCCCGATAATCAGGTGCAGCTCCCGGCCCCCCAGAAAGGCAGGTAAACCTCCCGGCATCCGCCAATCCCCCCGACGGTGTCGCGATTCACGCTGAATTGCGTCATTTTGGCCCTGCTTCACAATGCATTGTGTACCGGGGGCGGGGCCAAAATGACATCATCGTGTGACCTCCGCATCACGCCCACAAACGGCAGTCTTCGGCCACACCACGCCCTCTTTGGTTCACTACGCCCCCCCTGCCCTGCCGATCTTGCTGCTCCCTCTCGGAATGAAGAGCCAGAAAGTCAGCAACTATGGTGTGTAGGCACCTTAAGAGCTGATTGGTTGGTTCTTTATCTCTCTCCGCTTTTTTATCTCTGCACCTACTAAATTTTGCAAACATTTAAAAAAGTGTAATTTTATTGGAAAATATTATTTATGTAGATTTATACTGTACATGTGTCTCTAACCTGGAAATGCTGATGAAATTGTTATTGTAGCATATTGCATTGGAGGAATGCGCAAAGTTTAATTAAAACCCAATCAAGAATGAATGACGTGGTAACTGGATTGTGGTCTACATGTTTATTCAATTATTTATATTCAATCCTGGAATCATAGCAGAAGACGGCTGGCCGCCAAGTGTCTCATGTTATTTAGTTAAGATATGGAAAAAATGTGTTTTTTATTTCCTGATTATGGGCCTCATTTAGAGATGTGCGCAAATTTGATGTTTTACGTACATGTCCGAAGTTTGTTTGTTGAACTGCGCCATCTTTTACCCACCCCCAAACGGCTGCAGACTGTCACTCACCTGAGGTCTGCAGCCACAGTGCATCTGACGGTACAGGACCTAATCTGTGCATGTGCAGTATGGCTCTTTTGCAGGTGCAGATCGGGTCCTGCATCGCTAGATGCGCTGCGGCTGCAGACCTCGGGTGAGTAACAGTCTGCAGCCGTTTGGGGATGGGTAGAAGGTTGCGACATGGAACGTATTACAAATTGGGGGGGTGTCAGCTCCCTTTTGTCGCTCTGCGGAGCTCAGGGTCTGTGTCTTCCGATGCAGCTTCATTGGCCCAGCAGGGCGTAATCACTGGTAACCTGAGGGTTACTCAGATGACAGATGTTTATGAAAGATGCTATGATGCTGCGCTTTCACACCCAGCAGCAGATCACAAAAGCATGAGGTGGGTGTCTTTCTACTACAGGCGCCTCCTACACCGCAGCTGCATCAAAAGATGCATCGGCTCTGCAATACCGTCTGTCTCTGAAGCAGGCTGTGTTTTTTTCTGTGACTCTACAGAGAAATCTTTATATGTCCCTATTGTCCCTTCCTAGGAACAGATATAGATCCTATGAGCAGAACACTCGGCTTCATCAGCCATGCCAAATGTGAGAAGGCCCTACAGTTACAGCAAGGCCGAGAGTACCTGATCTGGGGTGTGAGTAAGGATCTCTGGGACACGGGTTCTGGGTAAGTGACAATAACTGAGTAAGATAAGTTAGTGGTGGAATCAGGTTTTGTTGTTTTTACCCCCCAACTAATGGACTATAATAGTTTCTAACTGTTCTTCGAAGTGGACTAGAGTTTATTAAACTAAAATACAGAAATAAATCACTCATAACACATTTTTAGCACATAAACAATATATGTGTGCTAAAGTTCTGTGGTGGGTATATTGCTTATGTAATAGCCCAATGTGTGAGTTATTACATCTGACTTGGCTTGAGATAGGCAGACAATTCCCAGCAGTCTCTGCAGCTGCTGGAGCCGTCTGGTGTCAGTGTCAGGCCAGGGACATTTGGGGGTCTATTTACTAAGCAGTGTTAGGAGACCCTGAAAAGTGATAAGAAAGTGATAAGGTGCCAGCCAATCAGCTCCCAACTGTCATCTCACAGGCTGTGTTTGAAAAATGACAGTTGGGAGCTGATTGGCTGGCACCTTATCACTTTCTTATCACTTTTCAGGGTCTCCTAACACTGCTTAGTAAATAGTCTCCTTGGAGAGGTGGAGAGAGGAGAGCTGAGGGGACGCCATTGCAGAGTGATAAACAGCTGAAGTAACAGAGACAGAGAAAAAAATAGAAGAGTGGCTGGAACTTATAGTGCCACATAGTAAGCCATGCTGAGAGTCCTGTCCAATCGTTCGCTGTGGCTACCTTTTGGAGGGAAAGTCGCTTCCTAATTTTGGTCCTCAGATTTGATGAAAGGAATCCATTATTGCACACAACTTCTGTGTGTGATATAGAGACACTGCTCCTAATATACAGTACATATCAACACTGCAACATTGCTGCTTGCCATTCAGTGATAAATACGCTTTAAGGGCCCCAACATGTGTACAAGGAGTTAGCTGCAACCTGGGTTATCGAGGACATGTCATCTGGGTTAGGTTATTGGGACATTCTATTAATTTGAAAAGGGCATTGCTAATTTATTATAGGAATAGTCATTTAAACAAGCAGTTATAGTTTCTTATTGTAATTTATGTGTTTTATTGTGTTTTTATTCTACCAAACATATTATTCTATAACAGTGACCCATTCTAGTAATTGTGGGTTACTAAAAATAAATCCAGATTGCTTTTGCATGAATTTTGGCTCCCATTGTCTGTGTCTGACTGGGGAACCCTTGCCTCTCTGTGGGTGTGGACTGAGTTAGGAATTACCGCCAGTTACGCCTGCACCACACCGTCTGTATTCTCTCCGTTGGGGTATTACACTTATTTGTAATAATTCACACAGAAACATAAGTCACTATAATACCATACACTTTTGAACCATTATTTTCAATCTTCAAAATATTTCTTCTGTTGCTATGTCTGGTGCTCTCAACATGATAATATGTATTAAATAAATGATAGTAAGCAAGTATTTTGTTTATAGGGAACTCATTAGAGTCACTAACTCGTTAAAGAATTGCAACTATATTAATTCATATTATAACCTCTTGTGACAAGAACACTGGAATAGTGTTTGAGGGCAGGTATATTTGTCCTGAGTTTTCAACCTACACATTTTAAAACCCCAGGAAGTTGTTTGTGAATGTTCTGCTGAGAGTTTTTGGGCTTTGGTAAAAGCTGGTTAAGAGTTCCTGGGGTTATAGATGGAGAGTGAGGGTGGGCTCCATCCTTTGGGTCCAGTCCGGGTCTTTGGGCTTTTAGCCTTAGAAAAGGCTAATTAGTGATTCCAGCTGCATGAGGGTTTTAAAAGACTATCAGCCGGTCATTATGGGCCTGATTCTGTAAGGATCGCAAGTGCGATTACGCATGTAATTGGCCGATTTTTGCGTTCTGGTCATGCGCAAATGGGCCACTGTGATCGGGGCTGCTCTATGCAGACCCATCATAGAGTAATTGACAGGAAGTACTGTTTGGAAGTACACTGTGGAGGTAATTGCTTGCACAGATGTTTCCACAGTGATGATGTGTTTGTCCTGCTGACATTATATCATTCTATCTTCCTGCAGGTACGCTTACATGATTACCAAGGACACATGGCTTGAGAAGTGGCCTGATACCAGGGAGTGCCAGAAACCAGAGAATACCGAGCTCTGCGAGGAACTAGCCCAGTTCTCAGAGGAGTTGTCGTACCGCGGCTGTATCAGATAATTCGCCTTATTTTCACAGATCCAGCCTATAAATGTATTGATTCTATCTAACAATAAACCAGAGTAATCTACTGTATCTCATTGTGTTCCTTATTAAAACAGTGAATCAATTCTATTCTATTATCTTCTAAAAAGATTAAGTTGGAGGAAAAAACCCATTGTCAGTGTCTCACCAATAGATGGATAATACAATAGATGGTATCCAGATAATGTACCACCATGGTTTAAATGTCTTCACAAAGTCTCATACTCTACAGTTCTTAACTGCCTCTTCAATAGTTACTAGCGGATCTCACCATGGGCCAATATGGGGCGAAAAGATGACGTCATTTTCGCTTGTTTCAACTATCGCCGGTGCGAAAAGTCTTTGTTAAAAAACGGGGATAAGTTTTCACCGTGTAATACATGGCGAAAAAAAGTGCAGAATTGGGGTTTAGGGGTGCAGACTTGAAAAAAATAGCCTGCACCCCTGGGAGTGTCCCCTAAAAGACATCTGTGTTGAAATTTTTTTTAAAAAAATCCCCAGGACACCCCGAAAAATATACTTTAATTTTGGGGTTTAAAAATAAAAAAAATGGGAACAAAGTTGCAAACTAGCTAAATTGATTCAGGGGGGGTCCCCATGTATGCGGCAGGTGTTTTCTAGAATGCGGCTGGTAGGGCAGGTGCATTTTTGAAGAATTTTTAAAAAACATTTTATGGACTTATATATATGCTTGCACCTATTTTCATGTACCCCGAATTTGATGGGAATAGTTTTTCTTTGCCCCCAAAAAATAAGCTAAATGCTATTCTTCACCACCTTCTTCAAAGCCGCATTTAAGCACCTGCCGCGGCTATGTAAAAACCCAGACAATCTTCAGCATGTCAAATCGGGGGTACTCATAGTGATCCCCCATGTCTGGACATCTTTTGGGGGGTGACAGGCTGATTTCCCCATAAACTGCCAGGAGTTTTACTTACCTTTCCGCCGAGTCCCGTTTTCGCTGGATCGTAATTGAATACGGGGATAAGCGGGCATGCGCCCTATACTTTATCCCCGTCAAAAGCAGCAATGGTGGTCTTTTCGCCCCATATGGAATATGGCCCCATGTTGGAAAAATGGTTAAAAGCATATACTATAGTGTGATAAATTAAACAGAATATCACCTGGGTGGAGAAAGATTACATAGTATGGAAATGGAGCCTCACCAGGATGGTTACATACAGTATGCAGATAGCTTAGATAGAGAATACATCTCCTTGGTGACTATGCTTACACAAAATCCCCTTGTGTGATAGCTCATAAAGGTTTATTTGGCTCTGATGGAGAAGGTCTATATAGTCTCCCCTCAAAAGGATATTGTGGAGTAGTAAGATATTCCCAGATGTAGGATATTTATTTAATTATTTACATATTAGGTCCTTCTTACAATCAATGCCAAGTTTGTATTTGTTTACAGCTTTGAATCCTTTTGAAAAGATTTTTATTCTACTCTGTTATACTCCATTCTCTAGAGCAGAGGTTCCCAAACTCAATCCTCAAAGGTCCCCAAAAGTCCTGGTTTTAAGGCTATCCATGCTTGACCACAGGTGACTTAATTAGTACCTCAGTCAATTTGCTTTAACCACCTGTGCTCAACCATGGACATCTCTAAAACTTGAACTGGGAGCCTTGAGGACCTCTGCTCTATAACCATGTAAGGGCTTTCTAAATTAGAGACATCACTCAAGTGTGAGCTAGACTGGGACAGGCACTTAGGTCACCTCCCACAGCAGCTTTCATGGAATAAAATTAGAAATAAGCTCCTTAAAGTGTCTGCCAGCCTCTATTAAGGAGACTGCTTTTAAAATACCCACCGGATGGTACTTAGGACCTTATTCAGCAGTGCATGTAGGTGCACTGCTGAACGCAGATTCCTGATGTACGGGAATCTTCGCAGGTGCCTGACTGTTCTGCGCACGCAGACTGGCAGCAAATTTTATTAGTGAATGACAGTTTGCTGGCGTTTTGTGGGCAGGGAGGGGGCGGAGATGGCCGCTGTTTCCTGCAACGGACGCGTTTCGCCATCATTGGGGGTGAGGGAAAGGGCAAGGATCTCCGTCGGCTGACAGAGATTTCCAGGCCTCTGCCTCGCATCTGCGGCATCTAGCTGCTTTTCCCCATGGGTCACCTTAGCCGGCCGATGTTCCACAAAATATCTGATGCTGTGTTGGACAACGCAGCTCGGATAAGTAATGCACAGATGGAATTGCAAAGCTGCTTGCAAACAGCTTTGCAATTCCATCCATAGCTGAATCAGGCCCTTAGTCCCAACAAAATTGCATAGAATCTATCTTCACCTTTGTGTTGGAGAGATGGCTCTGAAATAGGGGATTTTCTCTGTGTATGGTGGACATGCCCAAGAACAGTATCCTTTTAGTTCTCAATTCAGAAGCTTCTAGAAGAGGTCTTTAGGACCAGTATTCATTTGACTCCATGGTCTGCTTTTTTGGGCTTACCTATATTTGAAGTCAGTAATAGTGCAAATAGCCATGCATTCCACATTGATTAGGCGGCTAGGGGTTTGATAGCTACAGTACATTTTGAAAACAACTAGAAACACTGTCTATATTGGCAGTTAAGAACAATATTTGGATTATAGCCTCAATGAAAATATTATTTGCCCTCTACAGGGGAAAATTAAGAAAAAAAATTGGGAGCTGTGGTTTAGGTAAAATGCTGTCCTCCCTTCATATTATCAACCCCTTAACTTCTTATTTCAAGTACCTCCATTGATGTTATGGATCTCAAGGTAATGGTGTGATTTTTAATTATTTTTTAAATTATAATCTCCTATACACTTTTGATAATTAAGATGTAAAATTGCATTAATTTAATATACAGAAAAATTTAAAAATAATGGTAATCCCCCCCCAACCCCATTTTATTTACCATTAGAAAAATTCATTATCGACATTGGTGTTTCTTATTGCAGGTTGTGTATGATGTATTATTTTGTTAGTAAATTTATCCTCCTGTTTTATACGAGATATGTGCTAAATAGTAGCACATTCATTATAACACAAAGCCTTGATCATTTATCTCTCTTGGTGGAAATAAAACCAATGAGATATACATATATATATATATATATCCAATTGGTTTATATATATATATATATATATATATATTTATATATATTTATATATATATATAGTGCATGCAAGGCGGCACTCCAAGGACTCAAAGAAGGAATAAGCAACAAGCTGTGAAAAGTTCTCTGTTCAACGTTTCAGTTCTGCGACTTTTATCAAGAACCTCAAGTCCTTAGAGCGCTGCCTTGCAAATATATATATATATATATATATATATATATATATATGTAAACAAAATATTATCCTTACTTGTGGATGTTTAATTGAGTATCCATCAATTGAATTCCTACATGTGGTTGAATTCCAGTCCAGTCACATAAAGAGATCTTTCAGATTATGACCCCCACTATTATTTATAAATTCAGTTTTTCCAATACTTGCATAGGTAGTAGTGTAGATCAGAAGCCTCTACATTCCTCTGTTTTCTATTTTCTAGTTATGACCTTAGAAGTATGATGACTGCAAGTACAGCAGGGTTGTAGAAAAATAAATCTTTTTCTTTTAAACAAAAAAAAATTACATAATGTTTTTCTTGAATTAAACTTCAAGTGGCATTATCTTGGCCAGTCTTAGCATCAGCCTACAGGGTTCACTTTTGCAATTATGCAGAAATTCAAAAAGAATAAGAATTGTTTAGAAAAAATCCTAAAAAATTGGGAGATTGGCAAACTCCGATTTAAAAGAACTGTATGATGACTTGTTAGTTTGGCATTCCTATCTGTTAACTTTCAAAAAGAGTATATCCAAGAGTCTTATCAATGACAAAAGCCATCACATTTATTAAATGTATCGACCTTGAACTTGATTCAATATAGTGAAACTAACTTGGATTGTTAAGCGATTACATTTATCCACCATATTATATAAGTCCACAACATCTGCTATCCAAATCAAGGAAATATAAATGATACATTATGTAAATTATAATACAAAATGCTGGCACTGGTCTCTGAACAAAATGTACTATCATTCATTGCAACGCATGTACAGAAGCATATGCTGGAGCTGGGTTACATCCCATCGCAGTGCCAGCACACTATTAAGAAAACTCACCAAAATATGAAAGGAAATTTACAGATCAGTAATATATTCAACTGGATATGAATGATGTCAATATGGCAGAAGTAATTCCCTTACTGCCTAACCATTATATTATTCAGTGCTATGAACACTTGGAGGATTATTATTATTATATAATAATAATTTTAATTTAAAGTCCGCGATCGTGGGTGGTGGGGCTTAGTGCCGGGGGGGAGCGGCTTAGCGCCAGGGGGGGGGGGGGGTAGCAGCGGCCAGTTGGCGAATGCGCGGGCACTTTGTCATGGTTTTTTTTTTGCAAAAATACCGTGACTAGTGTGCGGAGGGGATTCGCAGGGACAGAGCTTTATGGCCAGCTCTGTCCCTTCAAGGGATTTGTAGTAAATCCCTGTGATTATTGCCTGAATTCGCAAAGTGAATTCAGTCAGTAATATCACACTACAATCTGCATTACAAATGCGGATTGTAGTAAATAGAGCCCTAAATATTCTCTGGAGATAATTAGGTTTAGGACTCGCATGGAGTTCTACCTAATTAACGGAGGAATTCATCATTCCTCCTCTCCATAAGTATCTATTCTGAAAAGCTGTCACTTTTGCTATGACAGCTTTTCAGAAAATAGATACTTTTCCCAGCCTGGATCCACTGCCATCCTCCATCTCCCTGCTCCATCACCTCTGCACTGCCTGTGCTGTACCCCGGTGGCATAGCTGGCTCCGACCTGCTGCCCGCTCCATCCACTGTGTCAGGAGCGACGGTGGCTCCGGACCCCTCTCCTTCATGTGCCCCGCAAACCCCTCCTCCCGGGCCGGGACTGCCCAGGAGACATAAGTGCAGCAGCCGCTGGCGCAGACCCCCGCTGGTGGACCTGGTCTGCCTTGCAGACATTACATGCAGCTTCAAAGGGACGAGCAGAAGGTCCTTTGCCCTGCCTGTGCTGTGCAGGGATCTGTGCCCCAGTGGCATGTCTGTCTCAGACCCCCTGCCCACTCCATCCACTGTCAGAATCGGTGGGGGCTATGGATCCCTCTCCTGCATGTGCCCCACAAAACCACCCTTCCAGCCAAGACTCCCCAGGTGACATAAGTGCTGCAGCAACTGGCGGAACCGGTCTGCCTTGCAGATGTCACATGCAGCTTCAAAAGGACATGCAGAAGGTGCTGCAGACTTTTTTTCGACTCTTTACTATGTTTGCCCCGTCTCTGCATGCAGCCGGGAAGCGTCTCCCCTTTGTATGTTTCCCGGTGGCACTTGTAAGGGTTTCTTCAATCAACTGTTTATAGTAAAGAAACAGTTAATTGAAGAAGCACTTACAAGTGCCACCGGTGAACAGGGGGAGAAGCTTCCCGGCAGCAGCAGCAGTGGGGTGATCACACAGCACAGCCGGAGCTGGAAGCCTGAGGAAGGAACGATGGAGAGCTGGAGAAGGACCATGCTGAAAGCAGGTAAGAATAACACAAGCTGCAGTGAGTGCTTTCGGGTGCTTTACGCCATCTGGAGATGGCGTATATATATGTTTACATAATCAATTACCAAAAATCTTAGATTTTCGGGCTTTGATGAATACAAGAATTTCAACAGCCCCATATTATTATATGGGGAGTGTGGAAATTAACGGAGAGTGACTTAACCAGGAGATATTAGTCATATCTCCTGCGATAAGTCTTTTAATGAATACATGGGATACATAATTATGGTAAAAAGTAGCTTAAAAATTAAACTTTAGCTTTGATAATTAGGCCACTGAAAACCACACACAAAATTTATAGTATCTTTTACATAGCTTGAATTCTTTTAGAGTCACAGAGTTGGAGAAAAAGAATATTGAGCAATAAGTTGGGAAATCACTTTTTAGCTGAGACAATAGATTTACCTGGTGGAGGTATATACAGTATGACTTTACTTTATAAATTTGGCTGTTCATGACCCACATGGAACCAGGAATTCACATTGGCAGGAGCTTAGGTTTCACTTAGTAATACATTGGAAGTGAAAGAGGAATAGGTGTGTGTTGCTAATCTAATAACTAAACAACTACATGTAACTGAGTAAAGGCCCCCATACATCAGCAATTGATTGCAGCAATCGTGCAATTTGCAATTGATTGTGTTTAAAAATCTTTCCCTTTTTCAATCAATTGCAGAGATGCCACAATCGATTGAAAAAGGGAAAGATTTTTAAACACAATCGATCTCAAATTGCTCGATTGCTGCAATCAATTGCTGATGTACAGTAAGGGGGCCTTAAGGGTGCCCTGTGCTTGCTCCAACCCCCGAACATATGCTGCCATTATGTCACAATGAGGAGGTGTATCACTAGCATCAAAAGGAGAAACTGAGCTCCCGGAAAGTCCTTAGGCTGCCTCAGGCAGCTTCGCAGTAACTCGCAGCTACATCTGTTTTTAATATAAAACAAACAAAAAAGTTAGTAAAAGTAACTTTTTGACAACTTTCCTGAATCATGTGACACGCCTACTCTGGGAGACACCATCTATGAAGAAATGTGATTTTTTTATAGTATACTGTATGATTCATCATGTTTCTCCAGGGAAGTTTTATATTTCCCTTTTTCCCGTTCACATTGTCGCTAACCATGGCTTGGCTTTACAAACAGAGCCATGAAAACCAAAGCCAGTGACGACTGGTCTATTCCTAAAGACATCAAAGGCCTGATTGTGAGTCATGCTCATTGCTGATGTTGGGCGCAGCGTAGTAATGTTTTTCCAATGTGTCCTGCTTGAGATGCACAGTCTCAAAAATTTATTAGACATGTATTGGGGGTTCCTGAGCGGTGATAGTGAGGTATTTATTCAGATGCGCACAGATGCTGCATCTTAGGGGTGTGTTAATAGAGTGTCATGGGTGTACATAGACCCTTCATCACACATCATCTGGGTATGGCCACACATTGTAGACCATACCCAGACGGAGCATCTGCTCCTACAATAGCATTGGGGCTGGTGCAATGCAATGGTACGACTGATGTCACTATAGCCTCTAAAGATGCTCAAAATGGGCGTCCCCATTCCTTGCACATTTGGATGCATGGCTGTACACCAAGGGAAGGGCATTGTAGCAGCATTACCATAAAGTCTCAGATGCTACAGCATCAAAAGACGGAGGCACGGACTCGGCTACATCCAACTGCAAATCAGCCACTAAAGCAGTGCAATGATATATTAATTTCAGCAGCTATTGCCAGCACTTTTCTGAGGTTTCTCTAATATTGTGGTCTCCATTACTGCACTGACCCACAATACTCACCCTTCAAATGGTAGGAAGAGACTTCAGCACTTACTCAGCCCATCTCACAACTTTAGCCTGTATGGAAAAGGGTAGGAAACACATATTGAATGTTTGCACAGCTTTGGAAATGGAATGTCCATACCGTCGGGCACCCACTATCATGCCCCTTCCAAACTTTAATTATTCACATCATCTTGCCACGAGCAGCGCCTAGCCGGTGATCAAACTGACTTACGAGATGTCGTATTATAACTGATGCAGGTCTGGTAAAATCCAAGATACCCCCCAGAGTGATACTCTCCCCCCCCCACCACCCCCAAGGGCATATACCCCTCTACTCCACATGCAGAACTTAGCAGAGCATGTGTCAGGGAAAACTGATGACCGGTCCCCCTGCCAAATAGTGCTTGGGGGGGGGGGTACCAAGTTCCTCTGCTCACATTTTGATCCCTGGTGCATGCACTTCAGAATCCCAGTCACAAGTTCTACAAGTGCAGAACTGAAGCACTTCTGGCTGTGGTTGCATCACATGCAGCATCGCCAGGTAGGTGGTTCATCTTCCCAGGGTCTCATTTTGGGAGATATGCCGCAAATATTTGTTGATATATATGCCCCTGAGTTAGTTAGGAACAGTTATCAAAAATTGTAATTTAAATGTAAATAATAGGGCTGACACTCAGGTGGACACAATTGCATGCAGAATCTCAGGCATAAAATACCATCACTAAAACTGTATTTTAACCCTTTTGTTTTGCATACAAATACACATTCGCCATTAGGCTTCATTAAAACATAAAGAACCTTTCTAATATAACAGTAACTATTCTCTATATCATGTATGACAGAGGAATGTGTTAAACACGCACACACCATTTTATTTTTTAACTACATACGTACAACATAAAACAGTTGCATACCGTAAATGTAACTGTACCAGGTGCTAACCGCACTGCAAATTACACTATTATACTGTACTATACAGTGTTTTTTGTTTTTCTATGGAAAAAGGTACTGGCACTCAGGGAAAAAGTGCTCATTTACAGTTACATGCTGATACAACAATGAGATTAGCTTCCAGACCCAAGATAATTGTTCAACTGCTTATTTTATTTATATTTGAAACTATTGAATTGGTTTCTTCGCCTTTCTGGAACTAGTTATAAGAATTAAAATTACCTCCCCAGAAAAGATCAACTTGCAGTCATTCCTTATCACCCTGCCTCATGTTCAACAGGAACTGCTACACCTGCATTCAGGGCCGTAACTAGGGTAGTGCGGCCGGTGCCATCGCACAGGGCACCAGAGGTCAGGGGGCGCTGTTTGGGCCTGTCATATTTCTGTTTATTATCATTCTTGCTTGTAGCTTCCTCTTATTTCATCCCCAGCATCTCCTGGCCTCTGCTATCTCTTCCTTGGCCCTTCCCTATGAAGTCATGGCCCTTTTTTGGGTGCATTATGTCCCTTTGAAAAATGAGGGGGGCACCAATGCTCTTTCTGGCACAGGGCACCAAAAAGTCTAGTTACGGCTCTGCCTGCATTAGTACTTATCAGATGACATCCAACAGCAACACCCATCATTGCAGTGCAACTGCACCCTTAAAGAATGTAAGCTTGTGAGCAGGGCCTTCCTACCTATATATCTGTCTGTTATTACCCAGTTTTGTTCTAATAATGATTCCAATTGTAAAGCGCAACGGGATACTGTATGCTGCGCTATATAAGAAACTGTTAATAAATAAATAAATAAACCCTCCTGTTTTCGTTATGATTTATTGCACCTCAGGTTTTCCTGGGACCTGTTCCAGCCTTGTTGTGGTCACCACATGTGACCAGCTCCAGCATCTCAGTCCTGGCTAAATACAGTATGAGTCAGTGGACGCTAGCTGGGCACATGTAGACACGTTTTCTAAACTACTGGACATCACTGGCAACATTTAAGTATACTGGTAAATCAAAAGGAAAGGGATTGGGAGAACCTAAGCACTGGCAGGATGAAGGAAATGGAGGTAAATAGATTATATTGAATTCAGTATATTTCCCACTACTAAAAATAAGATTAACTCAATTATAAACATGAGATATTAATATAATTTGTGGGGATGCACCCCTGCGAGTACAAATATATTCACAGGTAATAGAGAAGAGGAAGAGAACTCTCATTTTTAGGTGGGCACTCATGTATAGAATAATACTTTGAGTATTGGTACTCATAGCCGTAACTAGACTTTTTGGTGCCCTGTGCCAGAAAGATCAATGGTGCCCCCCCCCCCATTTTTCAAAGGGACATAATGCACCCAAAAAAGGGAATGGCCTCATGGGGAAGGGCCAGGGAAGAGATAGGAGAGGCCAGGAGATGCTGGGGATGAAATAAGAGGAAGCTACAAGTGAGAATGATAATAAACAGAAAATTGACAGACACAAACAGCGCCCCCTGACCTGCGGTGCCCTGTGCCATGGCACCGGCCGCACTACCCTAGTTACAGCCCTGTTGGTACTCATAGGGGGGTATTTATCAAAGCTGGGAGAGAGATCAAATTGTGAGAGATAAAGTACTAACCAATCAGCTTCCAATTTACAATTTGCAGGTTGTGTTTAAATTAAACATGATAGTTAGGATCTGATTGGTAGGCAATTTATTTTTTACAATTTTATCTCTCTCCCAGCTTTGATAAATACCCCCTTAAATGCTATCTATTGCAACATATGTTTTCACTTGCTTCTCACCTAGTTTTAATGGAGCTCAAAGTTTAATTCTATACATTTGCCCCCCAAAAAATGACAGTTTGCTTCCTCTTCCCTATTTCCTGTGAAGATTTAAGTATACATAAAGATTTATGCTATATAGTATAATATATACACCATAGTGCACATAATAATAGACAGTCTGGAGATGGGGGTTTCCCAGTGATCTGGCTTTAATTCCTATAGCCTGACACCACTCATTTGTCCATTTGCACCTATCAGCTCTCATTCATTCTATGTCTATGTGAATCTGAGTGTAGTTTCCGTTAAACTAGATTATGTAATAGATGTTTATCTGCCAGGTAAATATGTTTGTGCACCTTGGCACTTATCTCGCTTAAACAAAATGCTCTCCAGTTACTGATTAAATTGTTCAGGTCTCCAGTCGTCATAAAGTGAGCTTCTATAAAAGCCCGAAAATCTCAGAGGTAGCACAGACCCCAAACAGGATCATGGGGAGCGGAGTTCTCTGCCTCATCTTTTTATGTGGGATTATCGGGGCCTATACCACAGTGCCACAGTGAGTATGGGGACGCCCACGTCACACCACTTTTCTGCTATTTTCAAGTTTCTGTTGTAGCAGTTTATAACATCCTGTATCTATAATATGTGCAAGGAAAAAAAAAAACAGTAATAGCAACAGAAAAAAAGTTACTTATTTATGTTGTTCTGGCTGATGAAATGAAAGGTAATGACTTTCCATGGTCCTGTCCGTGTTAAAATTGTAAATTGTTAGCTAACAAAATGAAATACTGTGGTCAAAAGCCTAAGACGGTATATGGTATACATTGGGATATAGTGATACAAAACAATATGTACAGTTGCAGAAACTTGGGGGTATATTTACTACAGTGAGAGTTTTTAGAAATGGAACTGATACCATTGCAAACAATCAGATTCTAGCTATTATCTTCTAGAAGGGGCTAGATAAATGTTAAGTAGATTCTGATTGGTTGTTATGGGCAATATCTCCGGTTATAAAACCCTGCACTTTAGTAATTAGAACCCCTGGTGCGGTATCCAATTAGCCCCGAACATTGTTAGGGGCTAATTGTTCCCCGCTATCAGCGAAAAACGGGGATTTTTCACTGATTATCCCTGATTTTCGCCAAAATAATAGGATAGTAAACACATAGGAGCCGCCTTTTTGGGGGTGAAAAACGGCACTTATCGTGAATTATTTTTCAGGACACATCAGGTCCCGAAAAAAAACCCTGATAAGTGCTCATTGGATAGCACCGAGCGAACTAATTACTTGCTGACACATTTTAAAAGATCCACAGGTGGAGTAATTATTTTACTTGTGATTCTTTGAGGAAACCTGGAAAACATGCACTGTTTGGGGTCCTGAGAACCGAGTTTGAGAACCTATGCTCTAGACTATTCTGTATACCTTAACAAAGAGCGGTTATTATAACAATTGAGTGTGAGAATTATAAAAATATATGTGACTTTTATACTTTAGAGATACTCAAATATTTTTCATAAAGGGCCTGTTTCAGAGCTAGGAGCAAACAAAATAAGAGCAAATTACGAGAAGTATTTGTTCCCGGAACAAAACATGTTGCAATACAAGTGAATCAAATGCATTTTTGTTTGCATGCAGGGAAAATACTGGCTGTTTTTGCATGTAGCGATCAGATACTGTGCAAGCTTTGTTTTTTATACTGTGCAAGCTTTGTTTTTTATACTGTGCAAGCTTTGTTTTATACTGTGCAAGCTTTGCTTTATACTGTGCAAGCTTTGGTTTTTATACTGTGCAAGCTTTGTTTTTTTTTACTGTGCAAGCTTTGTTTTATACTGTGCAAGCTGTGTTTTTTTACTGTGCAAGCTTTGTTTTTTATACTGTGCAAGCTTTGTTTTATACTGTGCAAGCTTTCTTTTATACTGTGCAAGCTTTGTTTTTTATACTGTGCCCATACACTGTACCATATAGCAGCGATATTGTACCAATCCGTCGGATTGGCTGCTATATTGCACTGTGTGTGGGGGCCTTAAGTCTCTACATTGGCTGCCTGTGTCTTACTAAGTCAAATATATAAAACTTTTACTTACATAAAATGCTATCAACCAAACTACACCAACATACATATCTTTGCTTATATCCACTTTCACCAAATGCCCTCCCATGCATAATAAGACTTTCCTCTAGTCTCCAATCCTTCAAGCATTCCCTGAAAACTTACCTCTTCAGGTAGCTTGTCTTATTCTAGTACCAACCATGTCACCTATAGTACATAACATATTCTACCCAATTACGTGACCTCTACATTACGGCAGGATGTAATAAAGGGTGAAATCCAGTCAAAACTCTGAAAACCCCCATTTTCTGAGTTTAGGTTGCACTTCCATTTTTTACCAAGCTTGGACCCATTGGGTAAAGCCATCTTTAGATGGCATTACCCAATAGAAGCAAGAAAAACGGGAATTCTTATACAGCGCTACACCTGAAAGTGAGCAGCTAACAGTCAGATCTCAGTCCCCCCAAGGACTAATAAACTTTGAACTAAAAAATTGATTGAAAAACTGACACAAGCGGTACCTCTTTAACCAAAAAAGTTCATGATAGATGATGATAAAGATGGTAGAATTACTTATGTAACTATGTCTGGTACATTGAAAACAATCATAGGGTGTACACTATTTATTGACATGGAACATATAAGTATAAAACACAATACATATGACACATAAAAACTTCAGCTTGGTAACTCTGATGTAAATAACTATGTCACCAAGAAATCACAGATGCATGACATATATAATACATATAAGTCCAATCCCGGTGTTTATAATATACGGTGGCTGCTTTACCAGAATTATGCAGGTCATGGGCATAGGTGTAAAAAATTGCGGAGAGGTAGTCTGGGTCCCTCAAATCCACAGGTCCATTGATTCTCCACAATCCTGGTGCTGCAGTGGTTCTAACTCCCTCCTGCCAACGCGTTTCAGTACTCCGTGTACCTTTATCAAGGCCTGGAGGTGTAGATGATTGGGCTCTCTTAAATACCCCTTTTGATGATGACTTCCGGTTATCGCGGACCGGAAGTGGTCGTCCGTTTCTAATTGCAGTCCCTCTAAAACATTCTGTATATCCTCCCAGCTTGAAAGCAGCATGTAGACATGTTCTTGTTTATTCCGAAGATTCCCTTTATTTATTTTCTATGAACGCTTGTTTATAGCGTCAAACCGGAAGTTCGAGTCGTCAAACCTGAAGTGACGTCATCGAGGGTTACGGAAAAACATGTCCCAGGAAATATGGAGCGTGAAATTAGTTCCACATCATAATAGGCTGGGACAGCAGCTCGCTTGTGTATATAGAGAAATCCACTTTTTATTAATCCAACATTCAAGGAATATAGTCAACGTTTCGGCCCCAGAGGGTCTTTGTCAAGACAAATTCATGGGAGACATCTGTTCAGCATGCAATTAGAGAGCATGCTCTATGTAGCATCGCCTCTGTATCTATGTGAAATGGAGAATTTTGTTATTTACTTTGTGACAGGGTCAGCAGAATTCCAGATGAGGTAAATGTGGAATGTCCACCTATGCCCATGACCTGCATAATTCTGGTAAAGCAGCCACCTTATATTATAAACACCGGGATTGGACTTATATGTATTATATATGTCATGCATCTGTGATTTCTTGGTGACATAGTTATTTACATCAGAGTTACCAAGCTGAAGTTTTTATGTCATATGTATTGTGTTTTATACTTATATGTTCCATGTCAATAGATAGTGTACACCCTATGATTGTTTTCAATGTACCAGACATAGTTACATAAGTAATTCTACCATCTTTATCATCATCTATCATGAACTTTTTTGGTTAAAGAGGTAGCGCTTGTGTCTGTTTTTCAATAAATTTTTTATTACCCAATAGAAGCCTATGAACTTCTTACCACAATTTCCCCATGAGAGTGATCCAATCGGATCCCTCCCAGCACCCCACACTGCATGCTTCTCCTTCTGCGCAAGTGTAGAGGACGCCAGAGGGACTTCTAGGTCATAAACCCAGAAGCCCTTCTATTGCAAAGGACAGCTCTTATCGGGAGAGTTACTGTATCCTATGCGATTTTCTAGGTACCCGATAAGTTGCGGAATGTAGAGCATTGTAGATGAGATTTTTAGTACATCCCACCCTATATCTCAATAATATTGCTGACTGATAGCTGATAGAAAAGCAATTTAGAATAGCAGCAGTTGCTGCTACCCTCATTGAAGACTAAGCATAACCACAGTCCAATTAAAAAGAAGTGTCACTGCAATTCTATGATCAGACTTCTAAGCAGCAATTTTCCAACTCAGACTACTGCATGCTAACCAAAAACATTCCCAATATTAATCCCGTGGTCCATTAATTAACACTTTTGGAGCTGTGTGGTCAATTGCGCCACGCATGGTGTGAGTTGCGCACCCAGTGCATGGCGTAGCATGGCACGTTGGCATTGTGATCGGCAAAGATGCAAGAGAACATGTCTGTATTTATGCTAATGCAGGAATCCGCCCATCCGATGCGATCATTAGTGCACCTGTATGGGGAAGGATGGCTAACCCACTGTTTCTCCACCTGATCATTCTCATTCATTTTGGGACATGCACCCACTTCATGCTGGGTGCAAAAAATTTGTCTGAAGCAGAAATCTCATCGACTTCTGCACACCATGAATGAGTATAGATGTTGGCTTCAGGGTCGGATCAAGCCTTGTAGGGGCCCCAATTAATATATTAGTATTAAAGGTGTGTATAATATATACTATATTTGTGCAGGAGAACTGCATGGGCAGACAGTCAGGCAGGCAGGACTGGGAGTGGATGTTCTGGACAGGTGTGCAGCTGTAGGACAGACTGTCAGGACTTTTTGTGAATGCATGGCCCAGCACAGGTCAGATATTAGACTAGCCTATGAGAAAGGTAACACTGATAAGCCAGTTGCGACTGATAGAAGTGACATCAAGTCTCCACGTTAAAATACATGATGATTAAATGGGCCCCTCCTCCTAGAAGAGGAGGTGATCGGGGCTTAAGTAGCTGAGAAGGGAGTCCAAGTGGATCCATAGGCTGGATATGGTGGCCCCAAGGGTTTTGAATGAATACAATTATCTAAATCACTTCCTATAAAAAAAGAACATATTTCTGTTTGAATTATATTTCGTTTGTTTTTTATTTTTCTCAGATGCCCATTATGTTATAACATTTTCTTAATTTTTTTTCTTTACTTTATGTGATTATTACAGTAGGTTGTGGTATTCACTTGCTTTACATTACTATATGTTTTTATCAGACTTCTTTCCCCACAGCTGGCTGGTATGCCCTGCATATATAAATGCATACAGGGTGTGTTTGTTGTATGTTTACAATATGAAGAGAGCTTGCTGTTCCGTAGGGCATTTCAAAAGTTGTTACCGGCTATTGATTTAAGCTCTTGTCATATGGGGAGATATATGTTTGTCAGAAGGAACTTCTAGATAGGCCCTCAAATTTCCGGGACTGCTGGAGCACATACTGGAAGTGACATGTACTTGCTACTCAGTGGAAGGCAGAACATGGGACATCCGGTGGCAGTGGAACATATACCGGAAGTTCGGGCCCACGAGTTTGGATTAAGTGTTTTTCGGGGACTGCGTGTATGGTGTAACTGAGCGGGCTAAGCCGTTACGCCTTGCAGTAAACAGAGCTGAGAATTTCTGATTTGCAAAAAGGTGCATTTGGTCTTTTTAAGTTGGTTCCCCATACCGGAGGAACATTGAGGGAGGCATCAATTATTGGATTAACTGTGGGTGGTATATAAAGGGGCACTGTGGGAGAGAGGTGTGTGTCTGTCCTGTACTCACTGTTGGTGTCTTGAAAAAGGCCGCAATCATGCGGTTGAAACGTCAACTTTGATTATTGCAACAATGATGTGATGAATAAAGTAAAGTAAAGTAACTGTATTGAGAAGCCCTGGTGAGTGAACTCTGCTTATTGTAACTGTGAAATATTGCTATGGTTACCCGCTGTGGACTAATGGCAAAGGCAAAGACTGAGATTTGCTGCAGTGTGTGCTGACCGTTGCTGGAGTATATATTATATTATATAATATATATCTTAGAGATGTGTGCCGACCCCCATGTTTTGGTTTTGTATCTGTATCTCCTCTGGTTTTGGATCTGGATTGGTTTTGCCAAAACCGCCCTTCTGTGTTTTGGTTTTAAGGTTTTGGTTTTAAATATGTATTTTTTTTCTAAAGAAAGAAAGAAAGAACTGTTGATAAGCAAATTGTCAGCTGTGATTACTTCTCCTTCAGTTTCTCCAGCAAATGCATCTGCTGAGAAAAAACTAAACTTTCAAAACACCCGCTGGTGATGCAGTTGAGTCAACAACACAACCAAGTTTAGACATCTAGTCGGGTCAGACTCAGAATTGCCTACAATTAATGACACCTCTACCGTGACTCCATCTGATACGGTCACCATTCAAAGAATAGTTGAGGACTATTTAAAAAATGTTAAGGATAGCATCCAAATAGGCATGTCAGACAGTCCGTTTAACTACTGGCAGGAAAAAAAAGGTAATTTGGAGGCCCTTTCACAAACTGGCTTTGCTTTACTTGAGCTGGATTAGATTGGGGATTCATTGTCCACTTTAGTGGATGTGAGCTCCATTTTAGTCCATATCATCACCACACCCCCTACACATCTTCTGACCTGGGCTACAGGAGGAGCAGATGCACTCTGGAATACGGTTGCATGGAGTTGCCCCTCTGCCTCGCTGAAATTCAGGTAGAGGGGCCATTGGTAGGGAGTAAGGACACTATAATCAGAGAATGCAGTTTTAGCTGCTTTATTCCATTTATTAAACCATATCCTCTATTTTCACCTTTTGAAAATGTTTGTGAATCTCAGCTGAGGCATTTGTGATGTCATTATGTTTAATATATAATGCACATTATTTAGCCATTTGTTGTGGACTTGTAGTTGGCGTGTAGACTAATAATTCATTAATGATTGAGGAATGAAGTGAAAAGTTGCATTTTTTTATTGCTAACTTTGTTTATGAATGTAAAAAGAATAACACACTGCGCTACCACTAGCAGTGTGGAATTTTTTTTATGAATACACTGCGTATCCACTAACAGTGTCAATATTTGTTATGAATACACTGCGTTTTGCACTTACAGTGTGACAATGTTATTTACGAATACACCATAGCAGCCTTAGCCCCTGGATGCACACAGCAGCCCCTGCCCCTGGATGAACACAGCAACCCCTTGATTAATGACACAGGCAGCATGCTTGGCGCAGCTACTTTGCTGATAAGTGTGGCTAACGCACACACACACACAAACAAAAAACCCCACTGTTATTAATTACTTTTTTTTTTACACTAGGGGGAAGCACCCTGAACGAGGCAGCAGCCCCTTGATAAACAACACAGACAGTACCCCTGTGCAGCTACGTTGCTGATAAGTGTGGCTAATGCACACACACACACACACAGAAAAAAAACACTTAATATATTTTTTTTTGCACTTGGGGGGGAGAGCACCCCTAAACAAGGCAGCAGCCCCTTGATTAACAACACAGGCAGCACGCTTGGCGCAGCTACATTGTGAAGTGCAGCTAACGCTCACACACACAGAAAAAAAAAACACATTTTATTTTTATTTTTTTCACACTGGAAGTGAAGAAGAGCACTCCTGATGGACAGAGCACCCCCTGGACAACACAGCAGCACCCCTTTATGGACTGCAGTGTCACAGGAGCCACTGAAGCCCCTCTCTTCTGTCTACAGCACAGCTCCTGTAGAGTATAGACAACAACGCAGCCCTTATGAACAACAGCACAGCCCAGCCAACCCATATGGACAACAGCCAGCCCCTATGGACAACAGCCAGCCCCTATGGACAACAGCCAGCCCCTATGCACAGCAACAACACAGCTGCTATGTACAACAAGAGCAAAGCCCCTCACTTGCTACCTCTTCACTCTCCACAGCCAGAATGAAATTGGCGGCGAGAGCGGGAAACCTTTATACAATCCAAAACCTGCGAGAATCCGACAGCGGGATGATGACGGTTTGCCTCGTTTTGAGATCCGAGTCTGGCGGGAAAGCTCGAGCCGGACTCGGATCTCGCCTCAGATATGCAAATTCAGGTGGGTTCAGTTCTCTGAGAACCGACCTGCTCATCTCTAATGAGTACCAGTGACTGAGCTGCCACCGCCAGTAGCGCGGGTGACATGCTGCTGCTTCTATATGCAGCGCCGTGTGTAAAGTGAGGATGGCGTTGCTGTGTAGTTACATTGCACATAGCGGAGGGAGCAGTACTGGAACGGAGTAGGGGGGCAAACATGGCAGTGCCCAATGCTGGTCTCTCCTATGTACCATATAAGTTGAAAAGACATATATAGGATATATCAGCAGGTGTGTATGACATATATATATGAGGTGACAGGATATGTATTGGATATATTAGGAGGTGTGGATGACATGACATGTATATATTAGTAGGTGTATATATGACATACATATGTGAAGTGTTAGGACATGTACATAGTATATTATACATATATGACATAGTGGAAGGTGAGGGGGACACATGAGGCTGTCAGACATCGCCATCTTCCCGGACCCGCCCTGACCGCAGTTTCGGTTTCGGTCTGTCTAACACCTGAAGATCAGTCTCCGCCTAAGCTTGGACGGCGCCGCTGCTGCCGGGATATGCGAACATTTCCCCCTGCCCTTCACTGCCCTCTGCCCATAGACATGATCCGGACTGGTCTCATCGTTCTGACACCATGTGTCCTCGAATGCCGCCATCTTCCCGGACTTGCCCTGACCGTAGTTTACATTTACGTCCCAAAGACAGCTGTCAGTCACAGCTGGCACACAGCACACACAGCCACCCTGTGTTTCATACCTGAGGCCTCAGTCAGCAGGGGGCTTTATCTCACATCCTGTCTGAAACTATTATCTACATAGAACACCATGATTCCCCTCCTGGTCCCGCAGGCTGCTCTGTACTGGGCTACATGGTCTCCAGGAAGTGCAGGAGGGTCCCCTGGCTGGTGTACTGTATGGTACACAAGGGGTCCAGCTCTGTGAAATATCTGGTAGGTGGCAACAGAAATGTGCACCAAGGAGGGAGCACTCGCTGCCACTCAAAACCAGATGGGAACATGCTCCCCGTGGACAGACACGGGACGGCTCAGGACAGTGGCATCACTCTGGGAGACTGGCATCACACACAGAGGCAGCAAGAGTTTCGGTGTGAAGGATAGAATTCTTAAGATGTTGGCACCTTATTGCCCGCAGCCCACTGCTCCCAAAGCCCTGGAGGTGTAGCTTTGCTCATTCCCTCCTGCCCTCCGCCTGGAGACATGATCCGACCGGTCTCCTCTTAGTGACCCGGTGTGTCCTCCTGTGCAGGGATGAGTCATTGTGACATTGCATGTTTTGTCCCCCATATTTTTAGAACCAGGACTGGCTCAGGAGCCCAGGGCTGGTCATGCTTTGGGAGGGGACCCCACGTCTTTTTTTTTACATTAAACCCTTTATTTTGCTATTTACAGGCAGAAACATGCACAGATCACACTGATCTGTGTATGTTTCTGCTAATCTCGCACCTCACGGGCAGGTGAATTGATTTCCCGAATTTGGACACAAGTTTTGTCTGTTCTCATGAGTGTTTTGAAACTCGATTATTGGTAAATCCTGAATCCTATCTCGAGTTTGGCCGATGGTGAATTGAAGCGTGTTTGCTAACTCTCCCGTCTTTTACTGTAGCAAACGAGAATCTCTCCCTAGTTTGACATTAGTCAATTTCCGAGTTGTAAAAATTGGGCAAACTCTCTAGAGAATGCTAACTCAACCAAACTTGATTTTTAGTAAATATACCCCTAAGTCGCACACAGATATACATGTGCCACATTTTAAATTAATCAGCACAATCTCCTGGTGCATCTTTGTCACATCACATTGTGACTTATATGCATTTTCAGCAGAAAAGATACCCAGTGCTAGTAGAGTCTGACGGAACCAGACGCACCGAGAGGGGCTGTTTGGCGTGACTGCAGTAAAGATGATTGAGGACACATCTGTACATCAGCGCATAAAATGAGATATTTAATTAATTCCATAGCAGTGGACTGTATTCCCAAAAAAGTGTCAAGTCTCTTGGTGCCAGCTGCCCCTCTCCCTCAGCCGCCTACTTACCAGGTGAAGTGAGTAGTCCAAAAGGCAGCGCCGAATCACATCATTGTGGCTGTCAGGTTTTGCCCGGGCATCAGCCGTTACTCACCACAGCTCTACTTCCCCTGATCCCCCGGACAGTCAGACACCACGAGTAACGTGCTGAGGATTATTCCTGGGGTCTGCTATGACTATCATATGTTGCTCTGTGACTTGGTTCCTGTAGTTGCCTTCATGGATGCAGTCATGACAGTCTGTATCACCTGACTACCTTTTTCCTGTGGTAGCATTGTTAGCGGTCAGCTGAGATGGTCCTACAATGGACTGCTACCTTAGGGTATATCACCGGGTTCCATGCAGCAGGAAGTTGCTTGAACAACTTTGCTACTTCAGTGTTCGATCACTCTGGTTTCGTTCCAGGCTACACGTTGGTCCGTGCTGAGTTTACTCGCAGTATCCTCCAGTGTGTTTTCCAGTGTTACCCACATCCAGTATCCTGAGTGTGCTATATTTCCTCTCAAGTTTGTTTTTCCCTTTTGTTCCAGTCTCTACCCACTTTTGGTTACTCAGTACTCCACCCTGTACTAGTAACCTGTGCTTTGGACCAGTGCTCTAGCTGCGGCTGAATCCCCAGTGCACTTATAACATCTATCTGCATCTGGATCCGTAGTACACTTACAACATCTGCTGCACCTGCACCTGAATCCCCAGTGCACTGATATCGTCTAACTGTGTCTGGATCCCCAGTTCACTCATATCATCTAACTGTGTCTGGATCCCCAGTGCTCTCATATCGTCTAACTGTGTCTGGATCCCCAGTTCACTCATATCATCTAACTGTGTCTGGAACCCCAGTGCTCTCATATCATCTAACTGCGTCTGGATCCCCAGTGCTCTCATATCGTCTACCTGCATCTGGATCCCCAGTGCACTCATATCGTCTAACTGCATCTGAATCCCCGGTGCACTCATATTGTCTAAATGCGTCTGGATCCCCAGTGCACTCATATTGTCTAACTGCGTCTGAATCCTCAGTGCACCTGTACTCTACCTGCATCTGGGACTTTCCCTGTGTACCAGAGCAATTATATTCTACCAGCCCTTTTCTGTGTCTTCTTGTGTTTGTGCCTTAGTTTTTCCTGCTAGTACCGGATACCTGACCAAAGGGCCGCGACCTGCTTGCCAGGTGCAGCTTAAGCCAAAATCTCGATTGGAGGGGTCACTGGTGAACACCTCCAGGTAAGTCAGACTCCACGCCTTTTTCAGGTCTCGTCAACATCCGGTGCTAGTAGATGAGGAAGACATATATACAGGTCCCCCATCTCCTGCTATCTCCACACCCCAGGGCTTCAACTTCAAACTCTCCAGCCAAGGATTCTGAGAACACAAGCGTGACAATGGCCTGCTGTATAGTGCTGGAAATTCTTGCATTTTATATTGAGGGAATGGCCATGATGACAGGATCACGCCACCATGCACCCCCAGACTGCCTCCTATGCCTTGCCATGCATCCCCACACCACCCCCCGCCATGCCGTACTGGCTGCAACTATGCAATATGGTGAAAGTATATCTCTTACGGAAACCTTTGCAGGGTATCTAGGATATTGTGCTCAACAATGGCAGTTGCTGTGTAACTACAAATATGTTTATCTCCAACATACAGAACCTCAAAGTCAGAAAGATTTCTGAAAGCAGATAATATCCAATGATGGGTCAAGTAAATGAGGCCAGATCTTAAGTTCATCAATAAGTCTTCATTTGAAAAGCAAATTACTTGATAAAGCACAGAGAGTTGGCCATTCCCTGTATGAAATACCTGATAAAAGAAAACAGTATTTTTTACTAAGTGGCATAGAAACTGTTTATACTGGCCTTGATCAGAATTATGGACAAACTAAAAGAAGGCCAAACAATGAGCAATTTGTTACTGGAACAATCAATGCTGCAATGCAACTGCATTGGGGGAGGGGGAGCTGCAGGGTGGGTGATGTAGGTATGGTGGGGTTCTGTAGGGGACAGTGATGTGCGGTCAGGTGAGGCAGGTTGTCAGAGCAATGTAATAAAAAAGCCAGAGAGCAGTCTTTGCTAATAAATATGTAAGCAAAATGATTGATAGAGCCGGCTTGCGACCTGCCGTGTGCTCCAATCCAGTCACTCACCGCCGGTAGCCAGATTTTTTCAAATAAAATAGGTGCATCTTCTTGGAAAAAAATGTGCTGGTCAGAAGAAGCCGGTCAGAAGGTGCGCTTGGGAAATCCATTATTCCTACCTGCTGCTATTTATGACAGTATACACACCAGGAGCATAATTATTTGCACGCTGCTGCACCGCTGAGGTTACGCCACATTTTGCTCAATAGAGATCCAGTATTTATGAGACTAGGGGGGTCCTTGTCACATCAGAGCCACATTTGGCAGGTCGCAAGACAGCTCCGCTGGTCCCCTCATTATTACACATCTCAATATCTGGAGACCAGCGAAGAGTAAATGCCGGAGGTATCAGGGGAAACAATCGCATAGGAACGTCATCTGGCAGGCAGCAACCCACCTCCGTTTGCCCCTTTAATACACCACAGTGGTTGGATACCGGCGGTGAGTGACTGTACACAAGGTATTTTACTTATATGTATCTGTGATTAATTTACAGCAGTTTAGCGCTGCTTATATTTTCCTTGTCTTTTTAATATTGGGTTGGCTACCCATTTGCAGCTGCTTTCGGTGGTGTACAGAGATATCACTACCTCCCAGTGCCTAATTTAATACTGTGTTGTGAAATAGTATGTTGTGTATACTTTAATACCAGAAGCAATATTTACATCTTTAAAAAAGGGGAAGCAGTCGGGAAGCCGACGGACGTAATCTCGACCACCGGCTAACCGACTGTCTAATCCCGGCAAGGCACCAATGACAGGCGTCGAAATCCTGATGCCTGTCATTAGACCTACACCGGAAGACCGACTGCTTACATATCGAAAGTAAGCCTTGCGCCGGGCGCAGACAGCCGCAGGGGGGGGGGATTAGGTTAGGGGCTCCCAGGGGGGGACTTAGGGTTAGGCACCCCCCCCCGGGAGGTTAGGTGTAGGCTAGGGGAAGGGGGGTTAGGGTTAGGCACCCCCGGGGGAAGGTTAGGGTTAGGCACCCCCCCCCGGGGAACTTAGGCTTAGGCTGCGGGGAAGGGGAGGTTATGTTTAGGCACTTAGCCCCCCTAAGGGTGATTAGGGTTAGGCACTTGGGGGGAGGTTAGGGTTAGGCACCACTAAGGTAGGGTTAGGGGGTAGAATAGGGTTAGTGAATACTTACCTTTTGACAATAGGGATTTTCACCCCTGCCTGGCTGCCGCTGTCGGGATTTGAACCGCCGGCCTTGATTACTTAAGAAAGTAAATTCCCCTGTGCTCTCTCTGCCTGATAGACAACATAATATAACTGTACATAAAGCAAATGTAATTGACAAGCTTTAAAGACTAACGTTCTATTGCTCCCAAAATGCCGGCTATGATAAATTAATCAGACCCCCAACACCATTAAGGATGTTACAAAATAAATACACAACACAGGTAAATGGTATTTGAATTGTCATCATTATTGATAACAAAATTATCATGAAAGCAAAGTATGGTGGAGATAAAGTGGGACAGGCAGATGAGCAGACAACTGCCAGGTCCTGCAAACCTGCAGTGTAATCCGATAGGAAGTGTGGGCAACTGTCACATACTCCAAGTGGTTTCCCCCCTCCTTCATAACATGCATAAAACTAAGACCCACCTAGCAGGATGATGTTGATGACCCCCTGAATGGGAAATATCACAAAGCCCTTCTGTGACGGAGAGTATACTAGTTATGCATCACAAATGTCACTGATCTGCTGCTCCCTGACCTCAACAGTGCAAGAAAGACCACGGTCTGGGAAAAAAAAAACATCAGGGAGGGAGGGTGTGGATGATTCCAATTAAATAATCCCCAGTCTGGGCAGTCTTCATTAATAAAACCTCCTTGTCACTATACCTATTGGGCCACTAATAGATCTCAATAAAATACACGGCCCAAAAGGCTGACCTCATAACAAAGGCTGGACCTAGCCTAAAGATTTACCCCCATCAGGCTCAGGGAGCTTTTGCCAGCTTACTAAGCATATAATATTAATAGGAGGCAGATCTAGATTAAGATATCACAAGTCCCAAGGTAAGAAAAAGGTCTGGGGCCCTATATAACAAGATAGATTGGTAATTTAAAGTGGCCCTGAAACAAATTCTGAGCCTTGCCTGTTAGGTTTGGCCATATTGTCAGAATGCAGACTGAAACTAGAGGTAGGCGGTCTTCTGGTGTTGATGCTACCTTTAAGCCTTATGTTGGGAAATATTTAAAGACCATGCAGTGGGTGTAGTAACCCCAAGAACATTGGCCACGCTATATGCATCACAGTTTGGGGCATGTGAATCCCCATTTAAGCAGAATAGAATGAAGAGGAACATACACCATGTCTATCCCTAAAGTTAGGACAATATCGTGAGTGCGTGAGACAGTGACACCACAAACGGATTTCACCAGCTGTTGGCATCTTAAACTCCGCTTCTGATTGTATCCTATTTGAAAAAGGGGTATATATTATTTATTACCTGGAAAGCTAAGCAATTAAACATTATAGGCCCCCGAATCAGCTCCACAATGGTCACAAATTACCACAATGCATTATATCACCTACTCCCTCACAATATAGAAATCTGTTATACCAGCCCCACATTACAGCCATGTCCCCCAGGCTCTGCACATTAAAGGGTGAATTTACTAAGAATCACGTCTGGTGGAAAATGAACACACTGGGCATCACTGGGAAACATCAATCAAACACAGATTTACTAAGAATCGTATTTCATAGAATCATGTTTTTCGATGGTCTTTGCAATATTTTAAGACAATAGAAATGCCTGTGAGCAGCATGTTTTGCTGAAGCACTGTACAGATCAGTGTGCTCTGTGCAGTACTTCTGTGATAAAGTGTTAAAAATGTAGAAAAAAAAGCATAATTAGCACTGGACCGCTGAGCCTATTCTGGTACTGAAAAATTCCACCTATTTTCCTGTAACCTACACCGGACTCAACCAGCCAGGGTGATAATGCCATAGCAGGAAGACACATAAAGCTTTGGGTCCTCCTGCCAAAGCATTCACCAGCCCCAAACTGGTCATCCCAGGGCTGGTAATCCTCAGAAAGTGGGGAGCCCAAAAATAAAATTGGTCATTCCGTTTCAGTGCAGCCAGGAGTGTCCAGCACCCATCTCAGATTTTTACGATAGTTCTTTTGACATCCTCTCTTAACTAAAATATTATTTCTGACAAATATCTCGACTATCTGAGCATAAGTTTCCGAAATATTGATTTTTCAATTTATTAAGCTATTTACGATTCACAGCTTATTTATTCAGCTTATTTGAAGTATCATGGGTGTTTATTAAAGGTGCGTACACACACAACAATATTTTTAACGATTTAACTATACCAACGTCATTATCGTTCAATCGTTAAAAAAATCATTCAGTGTAAAACGATAAACGATGAACGATTATCATTCATGCGCGTTCATGTTTGTCGATTGTAGTTTGTAGTTCAGTCAGACTGGCCAAGTGAACGATATTCAATAGAAGTTGCAACATTTTTCCTTCAACACACAGAAAATCGTTTATAAAGTAAAGTAAAACCAATTACTTTGTAAAACGATTTTTGTGCACTTTTTCAAGGGAAAAACTGAACGAAAATCGTTCAACGAAAATCATTCATTACTTACATCGTTATGTGTGTACGCACCTTTAGAAATCACCATGAAATTTAAAACCCTAAGGTAACTTTTCCTCCCAAATCCAAACCAAATTACTTTTATCTTTTGGGTGATCTGATATGGAATGACCCAAATGGAGTTCTCCCTTCCAAGGATCAACCAGCCCAGGGCTCTTCGGTGATGGATGTGGGAGTAATGTGTAAAAGTAAGAAATAATATTGTTCTTTACAGTGGCACCACAAGTGTCAACAGGTTGCTGGCACCTGTACTCCCACAGTGAATAAAAAATGTTTTAAAAAACACTCTGTTATATTTAATCCTTTATTACACATTCATTTACTCATGCACACCACCTTATTGTTAATGCATACCTTGTACATTAGGGGGAAGCCTCATTACTATAACGCAACTATGAAGACTGCATTCATCACCTTTATATAAGATGAGTCATGTAGAAGGGATTTACTTTTTACAACCAGATACATTGTGCACAAGGCAATATATAAGATTTTTTTTACATGTCATAAAGCTCCTCTCTAATAACAATATATTTAGTTTACAGTTAACATTTAAAAAAAAATCTAAATAAATATCGACATTATCTTGATATTTTCTTACCCTACCAGATGCTCCCTGATCACACCCAATGTGCTGCGCATGGACAGCGAAGAGACCATCATAGTGGACGGACACGGCTCAGCGTTTGATGCCAACATCATAATCCAAGATTTCCCACAGAAGAAACTCCATTTAGTTCAAGGAAGAGTCTCTGTCAATAATGGAAATGGTTTCCTGGGAACAGTTAAAATGACGGTAAGGTTCTAGACTCTGATATAATATATGACAGATAATGTGTAGTATAATTGTACAAAGGTTAACACTGATTGGGAGAGTAAAGTGTTGAGGTCCAGAGAGAACCAGACCAATAAATACAGTAAGGGGCATATTTACTAAAGGTCGATTTTAATCGATTTAAAATGTGTGATTTAGCTTCTGAAACACAACATTGATGTTAATCGATTTTGATAAATATACCCCTAAGTGCAGGTCACTATGGAATGAGTTAATTTACACATTGGGTACACCATTTTTAGTTTTAATTGTTGGAAGTAAGCCTACCATAGGTAGAGATTATTTTTTATACACAGTTATCTGTGATATATAGGGGCATATTCAATTAGCCACAGGGCTTCACTCGCGACTAATTGGCGGTCAAAAGTCCCACGGTGTGGGGAATAGCTATTCAATTAAATAGCTTTTTCCCTGTGTCGTTAAATTGGGACTTCATCAGGATCGAGGCCGAATAGCCCGTTTTTTTTCCATGAGGTGCGAGGTAAAGTCCGACTTCGTGGACTCGTACACAGGGTCTTGGGGACTCCCACGCAAGGAATCATCCCTAATTGAATCAGATCAGTGTGATAATTAGCCGCTATATGTTATGTTTGGTTTGGTGTCAGAAAATCCCAAAGACAATGTAGAGAGTATGTCCCAGTTCTTTATGCAGATAAAAGGACAGATGACAATCAAATGGTGCACATGAAAAGGTACTGTATCACACAGACTAATCAGATCCCAGACAAACATCTGGTTGCTATTGGAATCTTTTTAGCTTTCATAAATGTCCAACAATGTATCCATCATTAGAGACCACTGGTCTTCTGTTTGTATCTTATAATGATTTCTTGTTGTTACATGTATCATCATTATTATTGGTAGCAATAGATGTAGTGCTAGCAGTGGTAGAAGCAGTAGATGTGGCAGTGCTAGTCGTAGTAGCAGTAGCATCAGCAGCAGTAGTGTTAGAGTTAGAAGTAGTAGTAGTAGCAATAGTAGTAGTATCAGTAGTAGTAGCTGTCGTAGACGTAGTAGTAGTAGTAGTAGTAGCAGTAGTAGTAGTAGTAGAAGTAGCAGAAGTAGTAGTAGTAATAGCAGTAGCAGCTGTAGTAGAATTAGTAGAAGAAGCAGTAGCAGAAGTAGTAGTAGCAATAGTAGAAGTAGTAGTAGCAGAAGTAGTAGTAGTAGAAGTAGCAGAAGTAGTAGAAGTAGTAGTAGTAGAAGTAGCAGAAGTAGTAGTAGTAGAAGTAGCAGAAGTAGTAGTAGTAGTAGCAGTAGCAGCTGTAGTAGAAGTAGTAGAAGAAGTAGTAGCAGAAGTAGTAGTAGCAATAGTAGAAGTAGTAGTAGCAGAAGTAGTAGTAGAAGTAGTAGAAGTAGAAGTAGCAGAAGTAGTAGTAGAAGAAGCAGAAGTAGTAGCAGTAGCAGTTGTAGAAGAAGTAGTAGTAGTAGTAGTAGCAGTAGTAGAAGAAGTAGTAGCAGAAGTAGTAGAAGCAATAGTGGTAGTAGTAGTAGTGGTAGCAGTAGT